>JXCR01128324.1:365741-430555 GCA_002079205.1 Phalaenopsis hybrid cultivar | reverse complement strand
TAAAAACTTATCTCAAATCCTTCACCAAACTCTTGAAGTTCCTTTGAATCTCTTCTCTTTTATAACACTCTAAACTCTCAAAATAAAACTAAAAACAAAAGAGAAAAAAGTAAATGTTGTGGTGCCTGAATCTCTTCATAAGATTCTCCACGATCTTTTGAGAACTCAACACTCTCTCCCTCTTCAAATACCCATCTTAAATGTCTCAATTTTATTCTTTTATAAATCTTGAAGAGGTGCTTTGGAAATTCTTCAAAATGTGTCCAAATTCAATGTACTCTCTAAGGGATGCCTCCTTTCACAAGTCGTTTTATAATATTTTCGTTCTGAGTGGTCATAACCACCCTCTTTAGCTAAAAGGTGTCTCAAATGTCTCTTCAAAATTCGACCAAATGAAGAAAACCGCCAAAAAACTACCTCTGACGCTTAAGCGTAGGGCCTCTAGTGCTTAGGCGCGGCCTCCTCTATTTCCCCGGCGCTTAAGTGTCAGATCTGGCGTTTATGGGCCAAAACACTTTTGCACAAATTTCACATTTTTACTCTAAATTTGATCCTCTTTCACCCCTTTTAGCATTTTTCAACTTTTTACTTATACCTGAAAGAAAAACACACAAATACCTTCCATTAAAGTACAATATCTCAAAAATAGGTATAAAATTGTGACTAAAAAAACTATATATTTTAGACTTAAAATGTTACTTGTTCTCAAGTGACACTTCAATCTTTAAAAACCAAATAAGTATGATATATATGAGTTTCTTTAGGAGTTACTAAAATTTTGATTTAGAAATATAGTAGTCCAATTTAGAAAAAGTATTCAGTAAATGAGACCAACTTAAAGTTTATAAATTTTTAATGTTGTGAAAGATGAAAATATGAGTTCCTATTTAATTCAAAAATATTATAGATTTTCTAAATTTAGAATTTAGTCCTTTATTATCTCCACTTAAAAATTTTTATTAAGAATAATTTTACTTACAATATTATATCCTTAAGCTCAAGAGTTTCTCAAGTCTTATACTTTGAAAATATTAAATGTGGAACCAATTTTTGATTAGGCACTAATCTTCAAGCTTCTCCTCCCTTACTTTTTCTTTTTCTTTTCTTTTTCTTTTATTTTTTCTTTTCTTTCCTTTTTCTTTTCTTTTTCTCTTTCAGACAAGGATTACTATATCAGGATAGAGCTTTAATAGATTTAAATTTCACTTTTCCTTTCTGAAAGCAAAGTCCTGATATAAATCTTTTACTTATAAATATAATAATAGTTCAGAAAATTATTTTTATTAAAAGAGATTCAAGTATTAAAAATAAAAGTCGAAATTTTTTAAATTTTTCAAAAATACAATTTTTCTTACTAAAGATAGTTGCACTATATTTAACATTTTCTACACTAAAAATTTTTAACTGAAAGTTTTTCTTCATTATTGAGAATTTTAATTAACTTTTCTTACTCATTTGTAAAATCAAATTTTACTTCCCTAATATAACTTTATATACATGATTATTTTCCTTTTCAAATCAAATTCATTTGTAGCACATTTGAGAACAAATAAAATTTAAGTTCAGAAAATATTTTTCATTCCCCCCAAACTTAAATTTTTAATAAGAATTAAACAGTTTAACAACATATATAAATAAGCAGGAATGAAAATTAAAATAACATGCTTATAGGAATTTTTTATATCCTAATTATTCAAGTATAAAACTAAAAAAAGGTGTAAAATTAAGTTTTGATTAATTTTCTATCATTTTCAATTCAGTTCAACATGTAGAGATTCAATAGACTTCTAAGTAGTGGTTACAAACATAAAAACCAACTAACACACTAACTTTGATTTCTAGTCTCAACATAAAAACAAACACACTAACATGAAAAAATAAAAATACATGGTAGTAGTTTTCTGAGTTTAAAATTTAAAACTAAAGTTAGCAAGATTTTTAAGTTTTCAAAAGACATAGAAATAAGTTCAATTCTAACTAACTAACACAATAATCAACACATAAAAACAATTACTACCCTAGAATTTTAAAACAAACTACTAACAAAACACAACGTCACAATACAATTAAACATAATATAAGTTTCATACATCACAAACTAATACAACCATACATGTCTCAAGTCCAAAACATAAAAAAACATTCTATCACATGTCTCAAGTCCAAACATGAAATTAAACAACACATCACAAGTCTCAAGTCCAAAGCACATAGTCTATCACATATTACAAACATAAAAATAAATCAGTCCTCCTCCTCATCATCTTCAGAATCACTGCTATTCTAGACATTTGTAGACTCGTAATGAGGGTATCTAGGATATGGAGGAAATTCCACTCCTGGGTTACCCCTAATTAGGTATTCCAGAATGACTGAAATTTCTCTTCATAGTCATTTTTTCTTTTATTATACCCATCAATATAATCTACAAAATGCTCTAAATTTTGTTCCTTATCAGCAATATAGTTTATATTGTCTGTCATTCTCTGTAATAATTGAATTTGAGTTTCTGTGGACTCACCTCTAGAAGTAGATGGTCTAGATATAGAAGCAGCAGAGGTTGAAACAGCAGACGTTGTCATTCCATAGCTCCTTGAAAATCCTCCTCTCCAACCAAAAATAAAATGATCTGAATACAACTGCACATTAACACTAGTAATTGGATTTAAAGGCAAAATTACTTCCTCCCATTTATCATATCTCACTCCAGCCTACTCACATAAGGAAAAGATCAAGGAAGCAAATCTCAGACCTGCAGTAGTAACGACAGTGGCAGAACTGATGATAGTATGATAAATCAAGGCTCCAATTTTGATGAGCATTCCTTCCTGGATACAGTAGTTTAACATTGCTCTCTCTCTGCAAACTTCACTAAGATGATTTGTAGGCAATAGACGGGTAGAAATAAAATAGTTCCATGTGTTGGATGGTTCACTTAACTTTGACGTGGCAAAGTTGACTCTCCTCTCATTTGTGATCTTCCAGAGTCCTCTTCCAACAATCAAATAAAAAAATAATCTCCTTGTTGATGCTATTTTTTGTTGGAGGAGTTTCCAGTAAGAAGCTGTCGGTCACCCGAATCAAAATCTCATCGCCCGCTTCAGAAGGACATTTTAATTTACATATATATATATATATATATTTAGTTTTAGAAAAATAAGAAATCAAACTGACCCCATATTTTTTATATTTTAAATGAAAGAGCGTTGTACCTCAAATCATGTTTCTATCCCGAAGGATAAGCACAAGACTTGAGGATGAGGCTCGATTAAATAAACTAAGGAATATATGACATCTATTTGGTCTGCGAAACCTTTGTTTTTGCTGACAAGTTCCCTCATTTAATATAAAGAATTAAATAGGGTTTGTATTAAGCTGGGTTCAGACATGCTTCCTATAAGGGCAAGCCTCTATAGTTAACTACATCATAAATGACCAAAGTCACCTAAGAAGACTCTCGATAAAAATCAGGAAATATTATCTTCAAAGAATAGCTGGGTTTGGACATGCTTCTTATAAGGGCAAGCCCCTATAGTTAATTACATCTTAAATGACTAAAGTCACTTAAGAAGACTCTCGATAAAAATCAAGAAAAATTATCTTCAAGGAATTTCAAAGAGTAGGACAAGTCACTTAAGAAGACTCTCGATAAAAATCAAGAAATATTATCTTCAAGGAATTTCAAAGGTTGGACATGCTTCCTATAAGGGCAAGCCACTATAGAACATGCTTCCTATAAGGGCAAGCCCCTATAGTTAATTACATCTTAAATGACCAAAGTCACCGAAATTCCTATAAGGGCATGCCCCTATAGTTAATTACATCTTAAATGACCAAAGTCACCTAAGAAGATCTATAAGGGCAAGCCCCTATAGTTAATTACATCTTAGATGACCAAAGTCACCTAAGAAAACTTCTATAAGAGCAAGCCCCTATAGTTAATTACATCTTAAATGACCAAAGTCACTTAAGAAGACTCCCTTTCTATAAGGGCAAACCCCTATAGTTAATTACATCTTAAATGACCAAAGTCACCTAAGAAAACTCTCGATAAAAATCAGGAAATATTATCTTCAAGGAGTTTCAAAGGGTAGGACTTTTCAATGAGATTAGGCGTAGAGGTGTGAAAGGGGATTGGTTCAAATTTGGAACATTTTGTTGTAGAGTCCAAAGAAGGAAGAACTAAGGGATGTCATGGATCCAGATAACCCTGGTGACTTTCCAAGTTATCCTAATGTTTGGCTTCATTTGTGAGGAGAAATATTTAGGTGTTTCATCCTGCCAATTTTATTAGTTAGGGCTTACATTCGTGTGAAATTATCACACAAATAGCCTGGAAGATGTGAGGATTTAGGTCGTAACAAACGATAACCTCAGAATCCTAAGACGAGTTAGAGCTTATATTGTGTAGCAGAGTTGTACAAAGGCTTAAAGATAAGGTGAGGATTTACGTTACATAAGCAAGCAACCTCGAAGACCTATGGCTTTGTTGTTTATATCTAAGGAAGGAAAATTGGTTTAGCTGAGGAAGACAGGTTTTGCTGTTGAAGATGGCCGTCTGCCCCACCATGCTAGCTCCAAGTCCTCACCGAAGACAGGTTTTGCTGTTGAAGATGGTCGTGCTGCCCACCATGCTAGCTCCAAGCTCCTTGTCACCATGCTAGCTCCAAGCTCCTTGCTGCGACGGACAGGTTTTGCTGTTGAAGATGGTTGTGCTGCCCACCATGCTAGCTCCAAGCTCCTTGCCGTGATGAGCTTGAGTTTCCTAGTGTGTCAAGTTATGATGTTAAATTAGGTGGCCATATGATTGTAGTTCTTTAAATTTTATGGGGGTATGTTAATGTTAATTAGAACGACACCAATTATGATCTTACGGTTCCCTCGTTCTAGCACCACTATTTTCTATTGGATTCACTTAATCTAAATGAACTTACTAAACTTAACTTAATGAGTTCCATAATTTCATTTATACCGTGGGAAGCCTCACTAGCAACAGTAGGTTGCCTCCTCCGAGAAATTCTCGATTATCCGATAAAGACATCTTAATTTAGTTGCAATTTGTAGTTTTATGTGATGTTTGTGACTAAATTTTGATTTTTTTTATATTTTGAATGTTGTGGCGGTAAATTTTATCCTGGTTGATTTTAGTTTTAGTTTTAGTTTTTAGTTTTTTGGCTACCCTGATAGTTTTAGTTTTCATGCAGGGTGACATCTTTGTTTAGCACCCAAATTTGTGTAAGCATAAAAGTACATTATGAAAGTACAAGAAAGACAACGTTGAAAACGGTAAAAGCGTACCTTGCAAGTCTTCTCGTTCCACCACCTGAAACTCAAAAGGCATGTTAAGGCAGTTTATATGAAACAAGGAAGTAAAATTTTGGCAACCTACCTAACCCTAGGTCATATCTTGGTGGGTCCTCCTTAGGAGTTTAATTAAGGATGATTTTTGTCAAGCAAGACATATTAAGTTTAGTAGATCTCTGAGGTATCCAACAGGTTAAGAAGAAGAAGCACATCCATGCTTCCCTCTTATCACCTGGTGAAAAACCTCAAGCTCATTTAAATGTATTATGTTGCTTAATTATTCATCCTATGAACACCCTAATGCTCATTGATGTATCAATTATCCCTAAGATAGGGTAATTATCATTTGTAATTTAATTTTGAATATTATGTGGGTGAAGTCCCTTAAAGAGGCAAGTTTAAGAGACTTAGCCAAATTTTGACTTGGGCTTGTAGTGTTTAAAAGATGTTTTAATGATGTTTACTTTTCTAATCTTTATTTAATCAATCTTGATTTAACTTAGATTACTACTAAGCCCTTAAGAGCTAGGTGAGTGTCTTAATTAATTTTGAAAAAGTTAAGCTTTAGGTGATCATGATTCATTATTTGAATTTCATTTGAAAATCAAATAGGGGTATTAAAATGATTAATTATTGACTTCAAAAGTCATACCCCTAAGTCCTAGGTTCATTTTATTTTAATATACTTCCAAATTTTGATAATCTAGAAATTTATTAACTTATCCTTTTAATTAAGAAAGTGAGGTTGCTTTCTACCAATTAATCTCTTCTGTTTCAAACATCCAAATAAAATAATTAAGATCAGAGGTTGTCCATTTCCCTCCTTGAATTAAGCCTAAATGTTAATTAAGGCTAAATTTCCAAAATTACATATTTTCCCCTAAGGCTCTAATACTTCATAATTTGTCAAATTCAATTCAAATGACTTTCGAATTTTTTTCCTTACCTCATTCATGGGTCAATTAAGATATCATAGGAGAAAATGTTATTTTCAAGATTTAATTTAATTTATATCATTATTTTCATGCAAAAATGATATTTTTCAAAGAAAATTTGCTAACCTAACCAAGGTGAAGCCTAAACACTTGAAACTTTTAGTGGAGCTAGACCTAGACTAGAGAAGCCTTTGGACCAAATTTCATAATTTTTTTAATTATATTTGAATTTTAAGAATTATTTTAAGTTCTAGGGTGTTTATTAATTATAAAATATTTTAAATTTGAAAAATTAAGTTTTTTTTATTAAATCTATCTGATGTCAAGGAACATATAGAAACAAATTTCATAGTTTTTTTTATTTTTCTTGGAATTATTGGAATTATTTTTTAGTAAAAATTCATTTTTAGCCTTTAAAAAATTATTTTTAAGCTTTAAAATCCAATATCTTTATTTAGAAAATTAGAAAAAATATCCCAATTGTTCCTAACTGCTTAGGAAGTAATTTAGAACATTTTCCATAAATTTTAGTATTTTGGTGATTTTTAGGAATTTTTAATTATTTAAATATCTAAAAATAGGCTAAAAATCAAGTTTTTATTTCAAATACCATTTTATTTTTAGAAAATACCCCTAATCACAGAGAACTCAAAAAATACATTTTTATAAATATTTGAGTTATATTTAGATTTTTTAAAATCATTTAAGTGCCAAAATGATATTTATCTTAAAAAATCAATTCAGGCCATGAAATGGACTCAAAAAGCTTTGAAATTTTTATGGTGAGTTCTCTGGATCCTAAACAATAGTGAAGATAAAAAATCAAGTCATTTTGATATTTTCATTTTCCAAATATAATTTTCTTAGTGATTTAAAGACTAAGTATATTCTTAATGACTTAACTCATGAAATTATTCCCAAGGGGTCCTTTAGTCATATTGAACCTTCCAATATTTTCTTGGAATTTTTGTAGCAACATACTAATTATCACGATTAATTTATGCAAATAATAGACATAAACTTAAAAAATATGGATCTCTGTCTAGGGACCTCCTCCGACTTTGGAAAAATCAGAGGATGTTCCCTAAGATAGAGGCAACAACATGCTAAAATTTCAAGTCATGGTGATATTACTACATGCATGAAAAATCAAAACATTCAAATCGGTGTTTAATTAATTAAAAATAAAATATGCATCAAATGGACTTCAAATTATTTCCACATTGTTCTCCTATGTTCACTGAGCAAGAGGGTATTTTTATTTTATTTTTATAATTTCTCTACACCAAGATATGAATTTTTAAAACTAGGGTTATTTATTTCAATAAGAAAATCCCTATTTTCTATTTAAACACGCGGCACTGACTATATCCTCGACAGCTCCGAAGGCATGCATGGCGTGCTCTGGTTGGACGTTGCCATCCACGTAGCCACTGACTCAGCCCACGATTCATGTAAGGAAGCGTTGTCCGGATCTATCTCCTCCATCAATCCGATACACGCGCGATCGGACGGCTCCCCGTCATCATCCCCGATAGAGTGATCTTGTGACCGTCCACACTAAAATCCTAAGATCTCAGCCTAGACTCAACTAAATCACTTTGGGTTTGATCCTATAGACTGGTCTAAGTGAGATGAACATATCTATATGATAATCATGCAATTAAATTAAGCTTAATCAAATGGAGAATCAAAATAGGCTCGGGAGGAAGAGGAGATCAATACCTTGGCTTTGAGAAGGGAAGCTTTGATTAGAGATGCTCAGCATGTCCATTGGGGTCCAAGGAGGCTAGGGATTAAGCCTCTGGCTATGGTACAAAGCCTAGATAGGATTTCAACCAAGATGGATTTTAGGTGTTGGTCTAAAGCTACGCTAGTCTATGTGGAAGGGGGATTTGATAGGGCTTTTCCTCCTCTCACTATGGTGAAGGTGTGGGTAAGTTTAATTTGGTTTTGGTGGATTTTAGAAGTGTAATGAGCTCTGTCCTAGTTTTAGGCAGAGATTCAAGCTCAAAATTGGACTTCGACAAGGGGATTCAGAGCAATGTGGTGGTTGGATTACACTGAGGAGGTCTCAAAAAGGCTTTGGGATCAATTTGAGGAAGTCTCTCAGAGTAAATTTCAGCACTACCTCCATGACCGTGGATGGGAGCTTTTATAAAAATGGCTTAAGGCTTGTTGCCATGGCCAATTGGGGGTGAAATGTGCTGCCTAGGTAGAGGGCAGAGAGGCTTCAACATTTAATTTGGATGAGGTGGCCTATAGGTTTGAATTGGGTTTAATCTCATGGGGGTGGCTCTCAGTTTGGCCATTTTTCAGCCACTAGGTCAACCGACCAGCTAGGGGGAGGTGTCTAGGAACTCAGGGAACCCAGGGGAATACATCAAAGCAATTTAATGTGTTTAGACTTTGTTTAGGCAAAAATATCTTAAGCTTAAGCAAATATGGATTGAAATACTTTAATTTAGGGGACCTCTGGTCCATGTCTTAGTTTTGGTGGTTTTAAGAGGTTTAGGTTGGCCACTAGGGTCCAACTAATGGTTGTTGAGTCATTAATTTGGTGACTTTGGGGCAGTTAGGCCATCTGTAGTGCATGGGTTCAATGTGGGTTCAAGTGATCAAAGCTTGGGCTTGGGCTAGACTAGCCATGTCAATTGGCCCAATTGATTGATAAAAATTGTGTAGATGATTTTTATGAAGATTTTTGGTAAAGAATTGAAATGATTTTGAGATCAATTTGAGGGTCAATTTCAAGGATTTTTGAAACTTGGTTGATTTGGGCATGTAGGGCTAGACATGGGTCTAGGTTGTGCTAGCCTTGGGCTAAGTCCAACTTTAATGGTTCAAATGATCTAGGGAAATGTCTTGAATATTTTTTATGAAGGAATTGAGTAGAAATTTTTGGGCTAAGGCCATGAATTTGGTCAGTTTTTCAGAAATGACCAATTTGGGGCCAATTTGGGGCTTTTTGGACTTAAGTTGAAATCAAAGAAATTTGAAGCTTCAAAAAGGCAAATTGAAGGTTAAGTTTGATTTATGGGAATATTATGAAGGTTTTTTAATGCAAATTGTGGTAACTTGAGTTGGCCATGGGTTCAATTTGGTGGAACCAAATCATGGGGTCAAAATTGGGGTTTTGATCAAAATTAAAATTGGGCTCAAATGATGGACTAATTGAGCTCGTATTTGATATAGATTGGCCATATCAAAAATGAGTTTGAGTTTAGAATTGAAATTGGGGTAAATTGAGACTAATTTGATAAACATTTGAGGTGATTTGGGGAAAATATGTGCCTTGAAAGGGCAATTTGGGGATTTTGATCAAAGATTGTCCAATTGGCCAAATTGGGTCATATGGTAGTTGAGGAAAATGAAATTGGGAATCTTTTAGAGGTTTTAAGAATTTTTGGGGTTTTTTGGAATTTTTGGTATTTTAGGCTGAGGGGGCACTTTCGGTAATTTGGCAAATTTTGGTGATTTTGGGTAGTTTGGGTGTTTTCAAGGTGTTTGAAATGATTTTTGAATAAATTTAGGTATTTTGGTTAAATTTAAGAATTTTGGCCAAATTTGTGGTCCCAAGGGTATCTAGGTGATTTTAGGGAATTTATGGGCAAAAGGCTAGCTTGGGTATCTTGGTAGAGTTGAGGTATCAAACACTATTAATAAGTCATGGACTAATGAAAACCTCATTTTGGGTCCTCTATGTAGTGGTCTTAGCTAAACCCTAGCTTAGAGCTAGTGGGTTTAGGGGACCACCTACATGTGTTTCCTAAAAGTATCAAGGGACCAAAGCCTATAAGCTTTAGGGTTGTGAGTGATTGTGAGTGCAAGTATGTGCCTTAAGCCCTAGACCAACCCCCAGGGTCAACCCTAAGGTCCAGCAGTCCTAAGGGTGACTCATTTTGAGCTCCCCCATAATGACCCCACCTACTAAGTGCTAGAGGTTATACCAATATGTGGAACTTCATGTTAAGTAAAGAGGAGTGTAGAATTTCTAATGGTGAGGGTTCCTTGTCTAGTTTTCTAAGAAAATTCAATAGGAAAGTCCTATGGCTAGACCTTAGGATAATAAAGAGGAAAAACTAAACCTCAAACAAAAGTGAGGTCAACACTCATGTATCTCCGTCTCAGTCGGACTATAGTTCGCATAAAAAACACAGTCTCAGGTGGCAAATGGTAAAACATATTTATTACCTCTGATGAAAAAGGTACCAATTTTCCTCGAACCATGACTCGATCCTCTTCAACTTCAGGGAGGTTTTCATAAAATTGTCGAACTACAGAAATAACTTCCACAGCAGAAAAACAATAGAGTCGTTCCCACTGTCGCCAAACGATTAAATCTTTTACAGATCCACCTAGATTTTTGGAACAACGCTCCTGGATAAGCTTTCGTGATTACAGAGCATCACAGTCCCTATCTTGAGCTTTTGAAATCACAAATTTTCTCGAATCAAACTGTCCTTTTTCTTTGCTCCTCTTCATTCTAGGTTCCATTCCACAAATATTCATAAAATTTCACAATAACTTCAAAACTCAAGTCTAATTCACTAAACTTAACTCCTATAAGTATAAACTATACTTCCTATGCAATTTTCATAGGTTTTTCCTCATTTTTAACCATGAATAGTGATTTTTGGGTTCTTCAAAATGTACTCAAAATACATGGTGAAAATCTAAAATTTTTACATGGAAGTAAAGCTCTTACCTTAAGAAATCCAAATCTAGCAAATTTTGCTCAATTCCACCAAGAAATCTCCACTTAATGGCTTGCCCTAGCACACCAAATCGTGAACCTGAGAGGAAGAAGATGACAACGAGGCTAAAAATGGCAATTTTTGGGTTTAATTTTCACTTTTAACTGTTGACAAACAGGTTTTCGTGAACCTGAGCTTAAGTGGCACTTAGGCGCCCGCCTCTCGAGTTACATCACGCTTAAGCGCAAGAATTTGGTGCTTAGGCAATGCATGATTTTTTAAATTTTTAAATTTAAGTAAAATGCACTATTAGCCTAAGTATACCACCCCTAAATGGTCTCATATCACTTAAATGACTATTTTTATCTCCTACAACTCTCCTCTCACTCAAAATTCTCTCATATAACTCAATTCAATTCGAAACAAAAATAACACTAATTTTCACAAAAACAAACATATACATTCATTCATAAATTATTACAATACTTAATTCTCACTCCAAATAGTCTCGGATGAGAAAATCTTCTAATTACAAACACTTAACAAACTTAAACAATTAACGCATAAAAGTCATAAAAACTAACACATAAACACAATGACTCCAAACAAACAAACTCAAACATAGAACTTAATTCCACTCTTCATTTGATAGAACAAACTCTGGTTTTTCATTAGTCTATTCTGAGGCAATAAGAAAATAAATTTGATAAAATGGACGGTGGTGACGAGCTCTGATACTATCTTCTTCAATCCATTTTTGTTTAAGATACATCTCCTTATCTTTTTCCTCTATATAACTAGTATGTATAAATTGTATTTTCAATCACCATCCAATATTCTCAAGATGTGCATGAATCTTAATAACCTTGGTCTCCAATAAAGCCATGATAGTCTCAATTTCGTTTATCTTTTCTGATATTCCTTCGATACTAACAGCTAAGAAATCATTATACATCTCTTGTGCACTTTGAATAATGAATTTCTACCTCATGATCTCTTCCTTCTTCTTCAAATCCATCTCCCATGAAAACATATTATCAAAACATCTCTCTTTTTTAGACTTTTAGAGCTAGAAATTATCTGGGGTGAAATTCCTTCACAAAACACTTCTATTTATAGGCATAAATCCTTCTAATAACGATTAGATAAATCTTGGAACTGTCTCAGCACATTTTTACAAACCAATTGGTGGTTAAACCTTCTAGAATCTTAATTTAGCACATGTTTCTTAATTGTCACACTTAAGCGCCGAATATTGGTGCTTAAGCACTGAATATTGGTGCTTAAACACCAAATATTGGTGCTTAAGCGCCAGTGCTCAATTTTGCACTAGTCAACTTACCATCCAAATTCTCTTTCTAGCATGTCTAGATCACTAAATAAAGTCTTAAAATCATTACTAACATGAAATAGACTCAAAAATACTACCCAAATTTTCTCAATAACACAAAAAGCATTCAAAGCAAAAACACACTGATAATTATGGGTTGCCTCCTACAAAGCGCTTGGTTTTACATCATCAGCCCAACGTAACCAATGATTATTCCGGTTGACCCAACATCATTCGATTGTTAAATTTATGTTGATCTCATATAAAATAAGGTTACAATCTATGACCATTAACTTTAAACACTTTATCAGTTTTTAGATCTTTAATATTCACAGCTCCATAAGGATATACTTTCATCACAACAAATGGGCTCATCCACCTGGACTTAAGTTTTCCTGGAAATAATCTTAACCTTGCATTATATAACAAAACTTGTTGCCATGGCTGAAATTTTTTAGTAAGAATCTTTTGATCATGCCACATCTTCATTTTTTCTTTATAAATCTTAGCACTCTCATAATCTTTTCTCACCACTATCTTTCAAATTATAATGAAACTCTTTAATTTCCCAATATGTTTTATGCTCAAGTTCAACTGGTAAGTGACAAGCTTTCCCAAATATAAGCCTATATGGGGAAATTCCTATAGGAGTATATATGCAGTCCTATAAGCCCACAAAGCATAGTCAAGTTTGACTGACCAATCCATTTTTTTTTGGATTCACAGATTTTTCATAATTCTTTTAATTTTTTGATTGGATAATTTAGCCAAACAACGTGTTTAAGGATGATAAGCAGTAACAATTTTATGATTTATATGATATTTCATTAATGATTTCTCCATGATGGCATTTCTAAAATGACTTCCCCCATCAGTTATGACAACTCTCAGCATCCCAAATCTACAAAATATGTTCGTTTTCAAAAACTTTGCAACACTTTGAGCATCACATCGAGGTAAAGTAACAGCTTCTATCCATTTGAATACATAATCCACTGCTAACAGTATATATAAATTTTAGAAAGATGGTATAAATGGTCCCATGAAATCTAATCCCCAAACATCAAATACTTCAACTTCTAGCATATAATTGAGGGGCATCTCATTTCTTCTAGAAAAATTTCCTACTCGTTGATATCTACCACAAGTTTTGATATAAGCATTAACATCTCTAAAAATTGTAGGCCAATAAAATCCAGATTGTAAAATTTTGTATTATAAGCATTAATATCTCTAAAGATAGTAGGCCAATAAAATCCAGATTGTAAAATTTTGTATGTTGTTTTATAAACACCAAAATGTCCCCCTAAATCAGAATTATGACATTTTTGGATAATTTCATAAGTCTCTTCTAATGGTACACATCTTTGAATAATAATATTTTTTTCTTGTTTATATAAAAATGGGCCATCCCAAAGATAAGTCTTAGCTTCAAAAGGTTTCCATAGGTATAATATCACTAACAAGAAAGTTTACAATGTCGGTATACTACGAAACACACCACTCATTAATTTTGAACACTTTTTCATCTGAAAAATGTTTATTAATTTCTTTTTCAAAATAGAGTGGTTTTTCTAACTCAAGCTTGCACAAATGATCAACAATTTGATTTTCAGTTCTCCACCTATCTACTATTGTAAAATCAAATTCTTGTAAAAAAAGAATCCATCTTATAAGTGTAGGTTTAACGTCCTTCGTTTTCATTAGGTACTTAATAGCAGAATGATTTGTATGCACTTCGCAATAAGTTGTAATTAAATATGTTTTAAATTTATCAAAGGCATATAATATTGCTAATAACTCTTTTTCAGTTATTGTATATTTAATTTAGGTTTTATTAAGAGTTTTACTAGCATAGTAAATTACCTTTAAAATTTTATCATATTTTTGTTCTAAAACAGCTCCAATAGCATAATCACTAACATCACACATCAGTTCAAAAGGTTTCCCTAATTTGGTGAAACTATAATTGGTGCAGTGACTAATTTTTCTCTTAATAACTCAAAAGCTTTTAGGCATTCTTCATCAAAGTTGAAAATTGTATCTTTCTCCAATAAATGGAATAATGGCTTAGAAATTTTTTAAAAGTCTTTTAATATATCGCCTGTATAATCCAGCATGTCATAAAAAACTATTAATTTCCTTTACATTTGTTAGATAAGGTAAATTAGTGATCATTTGAATTTTAGCAGGATCTACTTCCATACCATTTTCTTATATTTATGTCCTAATACAATTCCTCCTGCTACCATGAATTGACATTTTTCTCAATTAAGGACTAAATTTGTTTCTCACAGTGCTTAAGAACTTTCATAAATGTTATAAATAAGAGTCAAATGAAGTTCCAAACATTAAAAAATAATCCATAAATATTTCAATTCCTTTTTCAATTAAATCACAAAAAATTATCATCATACATCTTCGAAATGTAGCAAGGGCATTACATAAACCAAAGGCCATTCTTCTAAAAGCAAATGTACCATAAGGATTGGTAAAAATTGTTTTCTCTTTATCCTCAAGAGTTGTATTTGATGATAACCAATATATCCATGCATAAACCAAAAGTAATTATGCCCGGCTAGTCTATCCAGCTTTTGATCTAGAAAGGGTAATGAAAATTGATCTTTTGTAGTGGCAAGATTTAATTTCCTATAATTAATGCATGTTCTCCACCCTGCAACTTGTCTAGTTGGTATTAATTCATTATTTTTTTTCACAATCACGTTACTCCTCCTTTCTTAGAAACACAATGAATTGGACTAACTCATGTACTATCTAAAATAGGGTAGATAATTCCAGCATCTAACTGCTTTAAGATTCCTTTCTTAATAACTTCTTTCATAGCAGGATTCAGTCTCCTTTGAGGATCAGCTCTGGGTTTGCAGTTCTCTTCCATATGAATTCTATGCATACAAATTAAAGGATTGATTCCTTTAATATCAGCTATTGTCCATCCAAAAGCTTTCTTAAAATTTTTCAAAATTTTCATCAATCTTTCTTCTTCTTCCAGCGTTAATTTTGAAGAAATTATAACTGGTAAAGTAGAGGAATCTTCTAAAAGGCATATTTTAAATGATCAGGAAGTAACTTCAACTCAAGTTATGGAGGTTTTTCTATGGATGGACAAAATGATTTATCTTTTTCTATCGTGTTCAAAATTTCAAAACATTCTCGAACATAGTTTGAATCTTCCTTAAAAAGATCTTCACATTAATTTAATTCCTCTTCTTGCTCGTGTTCCATGTCTTTTACTTCAGATTTTTCTTCATAATTAGTTTTGAAATGGCATTCACTCAGATATATTATAACATCCATTCTATAAAATTCATCATCTTACATTTTGTAGGTTATTTCATTGATCTTGAAATGTTAAAAGTAACAGTTTGATCATTGATGTGCATTGTTAATTCCTCTTTTTGGGCATCTATCATTGCTCTTCCTATGGCTAAGAAAGGTCTCCCCAAGATCATAGCTATCTCTTTATCTTCCTCCATATCCAGCATAATGAAATCAATAGGAAAGATAAGTTGATAAACTTTCACTAAGACATCTTCTATAACTCCTTTAGGGTATGTTATTGAAAGATCTGCTAACTGCAAAGTTATAGTGGTAGGGATTATTTTTCCTAATCCCAATCTTTTGAATATTGATAATGACATAAGGTTAATACTTGCACCTAAATCACATAAAGCTTTAACATAAAATTTTTCTCATATCGCACATTGAATTGTAAAGCTACCAGGATCTTTAAGCTTTTCTGGAAGCTTTTTCTGAATTATATCACTACACTCCTTGGTAAGTGCAACAGTCTCATTATCTTCAAACTTCCTTTTCCTTTTGAGAATATCCTTCATAAACTTTACATAGCTTGGCATTTGTTCTAAGGCTTCACCAAATAATATATTAATTATAAGCTTCTTAAAAATCTTCAAAAATTTGAAAATTGCTTATCCAACTTCTGTTGACGAAGTCTCTAAGGAAATGGAGGTGGTGGTTTTTCCAATTTAACTTTAAGTGAAGAAATAAATCTTTCAGAATCTTTTAAAGCATCCTTTTTTATCTTTAATTTATTCTCTCTTTACTTCAGTTTCTTTTTTAACCCTATCTTCCAACTCTCTTCAACTTTAAAGTTGAACGGCATTTACTTGCTCTTTATTCTGGTCTTTTGGATTTATTTCAGTATTACTAAGAAGTGTTCCTTGGGATCTATTACTTAATGAATTTGTAATTTGATTCAGTATTACTAGGAAGTGTTCCTTAGGATCTATTACTTAATGAATTTGTTATTTGCGATTCTCAATATTTCTAATTGTAGCTCCTTGACTTTGTAATTGATTTCCCATTTGTAACACCCCTTCTTCTATAGACAGCTTCTTCTCCTTAAATTGTGAATTACTATTGAAACCTTGAGGATAAGTGGATCTATAATTATTACTTCCTTGGTTGTTCCAGTTTCCCAATGAGTTTAGTTGATTGTTCCTGCATTGCTCATTATTACCACCCGAAGTATTATTCCAATTGAAGTTGAGATGGTTCTTCCAACTTGGGTTATAATAATTTGAATATGGGTTATTCTGCTTGTTATTTATGACATTTAAATTTTCTAATGATGCTTGAGAATCTAACAATTGGCCTAATGAATTCTCTTCAATCATAGAGATTGGTTGAGAAAAATTCATTCCAAATTGGTCTAACTTCCTTGAAGTTGCAGCAACTTGATTTGCTAAGATAGTAAATGCATCAGATTCATGAATATTGACTAATTTCTTTCAATTTACCCTCTCAGAAGGCCATTAAAAATTATTGTTAGTCATTTCTCAAATTAAATCATAAGCATCCGATACACCAAAAATATATGCATTTTTAGACCCATATTTTATACTTATTTTTGGTGATATTGCATAAAATATATGCATTTTTAGACCCATATTTTATACTTATTTTTTGTGATATTGCACTTTAATGGATTTAGACCCATATTTTATACTCATTTTTGGTGATATTGCACTTTAATGGAAGGTATTTTGATTTTTTCTTGCAGGTTGTTGATTTTTAGGTCTTAAAGTAAAAAGAAAGCAAAAAGGATGAAATTCAGAGTCAAAATTATGTTTATGAAGAAATGCTCAGCACTGGCAACGCCAAGGCCAACACCGACGACGTAGAACAACTTAAGGCTGGAGATTTTTACTCAGCACCGACGGTGTCAGACCAGCGACGACAACGCCAAAGGCAGTGCAGACCCCTTTTCTAGAAGTTTTGATGTGTTTGAATGATTTTTTGAAGAGTTCTCGGAGGCATCTCTTGGAGAATCGACCTTGGGCTCTATTTGGGGTTGAATTTCATTAGAAGAAGTGCTCCTCTACGTTCATTTTTTGCACCACATCATTCCATTCCACTACTATATTGGAGTCAATTTTTTATTTTGCTTTCATATTTTAGAGTTTTTACAGTGATATTTAGTGTGAAAATTTTTGTAAGAGTGTTGGAGAAAGAGAAAAGTGAGAGATATCTTCTTCCAGCATTTCTAAGGAAAGGCTACAAAGGATTTGCTTTGAGAAAGAGTTTATAGATAAGTATTGTTTGTTTTTCAGTGTTGTATGAACTTTCTTTTATATATGAAATTTGTGTTTTGTTATTTCTTTCTCATGAAGTCTGATTAGTTCCCAATCTTTCTCCCTACTCTGAGATATGGTGAAATGAAGAGATGATATGAATATTCCAATATTAAAATGTAAAATAAATTGTGATGATTTTTTAACTCTGAAATTAATTTAATTTATAATCTAGTCAATTGAATTGTTAAAATGTGTTGTGAAACATATGATCCGGGAGATGAAGTATGAGTTCTACAACAAAGTGAGGATCACATTTGAATCTATGGAGGAGAACATTGTTCATGGAATTAAGTGCAAATAAATAGGGAAATACTTTTTATTGGGTGTAGAATTGGAGAACCTTTAGGGTGACAGACTAAAATCTTCAATTCGGTCTTATTTTTTAAAAACTGATGCGAGAGCTAGCTTTCAGGTGAAGGGAAGTGGGAGCTCTTGAGTGAGAGCCAGTATCCTCCTAGCCTAACCTCGGATTTAGGGACTAAACATTGAGATTAGCCAATGATTTTCTATGCACTATATCAGGGTAGAGAATTAAAATTTGCTCTTATTTGACATAATACATATTATGAGCATTTATCTCATCTCATTTTACCATAGCTTCATTGTAGTGGGAAGGGTGCTTTTTTCACATAAAAAGCTTCGTTACATAAACATAGTTAATAGATTAGTATGTGTTGTTTTAAACTTTGCATTTTTGATTTGATAATAGTTTAGAAATTTAATTTTGATTACATCTCAACAATTGAAATTAGTTACAGTGATTTCAATTGACTTTTTGTGAATTTCCTTGCAAATTTATCATTTCTAATTTAAACCTTCCCCGTGGGATTGATATTTTGGGCTTAAATTAAAAGTCCATTATTACTTGATAACGATACGTATACTTGCGTATAATCTGAATATTAATTGATTATACTTATTTAAATTTTACACAATCTATTGCAACAAAAAAAATCAGATCAGCGTCGTGAAATGGTTTTGACATTAACGAACCACCAGCAGTGATATCGATAATATATCTAAGAGATCCAGCTAATCCATTATAAAAAGTTTATTAACCAATCTGGTATAGCATGGTGTGGACACTTTCTTAAGAGTTCTTTAAATTGTTCTCATTCTTCATAAATAGATTCCCCTCCAAACTAATTAAAAGATGTAATATCATTTCTAAGCTTCACAGTTTTTAATGGTGGAAAATATTTAGCAAGAAATTTTCGTGCTAAATTACCCCAAGTTATGATAAATCCAAGTGTTAATGAATTCAAGCACATCTTAGTTTTATCCCTCAGTGAGAAAGAAAATGACCTAAGTCTTATGACAAATTCAACCACATCTTAGCTTTATCCCTCAATGAGAAAAGAAATAACCTAAGTCTTATGATTGATAAACCATCGTATTAAATGTAGCACACAATTCTAGAAAATTGGCAAGATGTAAATTTGGATCTTCAGTTGGTGACCCCCTGTAGCACACAATTCTAGAAAATTGGTAAGATGTAAATTTGGATCTTCAGTTGGTGATCCTCAAACTGATTATTTTATATCATTTGGATAATAGCAGGTTTAAGCTCAAATGAATTAGCCACTATAGTAGGTTTTTGAATACTAAAATGAAGTTCATCTACCGTAGGGTTGAAATAATCTCTTAAAGGTCTAAATTCTTTATGAATTTCAGCATTTTGATTATTTTGGTTTGTCATTACTGTAGTTTTTTTAGATTTTTTAAGATTTTTTATTTTTTTTTTATTTTTTTTATTTTTTTAACAGTTCTTTCCAATTCAAAATTATAGGGCACTAATCCTTCAAAACCTGAATTACACATACACAAAAATAAAATAAAATAAAACACACAAAATAAAATACTATAACTTTTTAAAGTTTAAATAAGACTTTCCAAAAATAGAAAATTACTTTTAAATCAATCTTCTTATTTAATTTTCCTAACAACAATGCCAAAAACTTGATCCCATTACTGCTTATATGCAACTGTATAACAATGACTTTCATTATAATTTTTACTTATGTTTCCTTACTTTGCAACAAAACTAAAAACTTGATCCTGAAGAAAATAAGAATTTAACTCTTTAATCTATACATTGGTATGCTACGCAAGTAAACGTATCATTTTCAGGTAATATAAGACTTTTTGATTAAGCCCCGAATATTGATCCCACGGGGAAAATACGCAATATGCACTTTCAAAAAACAAACTTCTATTTTAAAAAGACAATTACTTAAACTATAGATAATTTGACAGTAATTAAAATTCAAATCTTATTGGTATTTTTGATATTTTGACAAAACAGTAATAACTTCTAAGTAACTTGTGTTTATGTAAAAGAAAAGCACAGATTATGTAAATATCTTTCTCCTTTTCATGAATTAGTAATAAGTATAGGAATTCTATTGTAGGAGTATGCAAATTGTGTTGTGTCAAATAAGAGCAATAATATTCGTTATCCTTACGAGAGATGTTATAAAGAACAATAGCCAATTTAAAGTTTGAATAGTTCTGAAGATCGGCTAGGTAGGGAAGATACAAGCTCTCACTCTAGAGTTCCCTCGATTCCCTCCACTTGAAGGCTAACATCTCCTATCAGAACCTAAAATAATAAACCAAGTTGAGGGCTTTAACCTCTCACTTTAAATTCCTCTAACTCTAACACCTTCAAAGATTATTTCGTTATTTATTTGCATTAAATCATATGAATTACATTCTCATTCATACAACCTCATGTGATTCTCTTCAATTTGTTGACTGAGACAATACCAGCATGGTTCTTACATGTTCTCACAAAAAATTTTAACATCTGGATAGGCCAAATCAAGAAGTAAATGAAGTAAATGGATTTAAATCACACAATTTCTTCCAACATTAAAGATCAATACTCTCCACAACTTCAATCTAATACTTTTAATTACTTATCATTTCAAGGACAAATATAAAGAAAACTACTTAGAATCCATGAAGAAAACAAAATATACTTTAGTTTAAAAGTAGAAATCATTGTCAAACCAACAAGAAATCTCAATTAAAACCAGAAGTAGTTCAAAACAAAAGATAAAAATTTATCTCAAATCCTCCACCAAGCTCTTGAAGTTCCTTTGAATCTCTTCTCTTTTATAACACTCTAAACTCTCAAAAAAAAACTAAAACCAAAAAGGAAAAAAGTAAATATTTTGGTGTCTGAATCTCTCCACAAGATTCTCCACGATCTTCTCAGGACTCGGCACTCTCTCCCTCTTCAAGCACCCATCTCAAATGTCTCAACTTTCTTCTTCTATAAATCTCTAAGAGGTGCCTTGAAAATTCTTCAAAATGTGTCCAAATCTGATGTATTTACCGAGGGATGCCTCCTTTCATAAGACTTTTCATAATATTTTTGTTCGTAGAGGTCATAACCATCCTCTTTAGCCAATAGGTGTCAAATAACTATCTCTAGAACTTTAACGCAGGGCCACTCGCCCTTAGGCGTGGCCTTCTCTATTCCTCAGGTGCTTAAGCATCAGATCTGATGCTTAGGCGCCAAAACACTTTTGCAAAAATTTCACTTTTTTGCTCTAAATTTGATCCTCTTTCACTCCTTTTAACATTTTTCAACTTTTTTACTTGTACTTAAAAAAAACACACAAATACTTTCCATTAAAGCGTAATATCTCAAAAATAGGTATAAAAATGTGTCTAAAATTACTATATATTTTAGGTATATCAAGGGCCTTATACGAATATTGAAGATTGAGAATAAGATGTTATGTTCCATTAAAGGGGGCCTTATACCAATCTCGAGGATTAAGAATAGGATGTTGTGTTCCAATCAAAGGGGGTCTTAAAGCAATCTCGAAGATTGAGAATAGGATGTTGTGTTTCAATCAAAGGGGTCTTACACCAATCATGAAGATAGGCGTCACATTAAGGAGAAATGCTCTGGGATCATATCCAACCCAAATGGTGGAAAGAGAAATATCTACTACTTTTGGGAGGAAAGCACTGGGACTCACATCTGACCCAAAGGGGTAGTGCGAAAAGAATTAGCGTGTCGGTACTGTCCCTGAGAACAATATGAATATAGTGTAGAGAATTTGTGGTGTTGAACTCATAGATATGTGGCATGTGAGGATAGGTATTGGTGAGAAAAATTTGTGAAATTTTGTGAGATTTACTGCAGAATGTGTAATTCCACGGGGATGTGAAGAGAATTAGTGTAGACAAGGATAATTGTATCGAAATCAAGAGAATCAACTCAACATATTTATTTTATTTTCTTGTTGTTTATATCAATTTAATTATCAAAAATATAGTTTCAAAATTTATACTTCGTTGGTTGATTCTCAAAATAGAGCATTTTGTTTGAATTTTATTATCATCAAGTTTTTATTGTTTTTTCCTTGTTCATTGTAATTCAGAACCAACACATGGTTTTGTGGCTCTTTATCCATTGTACAAAAGGGAAATCGAACAAATAGAATAAATTCTGAAAAAGATTTCATTAATTTGCTTCAAACAGGTGTTACAAATTGAACATAGGCTGAAGCATCAAAAAGTACAATATGCTGAACAAAACAGAAGTACATCTGAAAAATATCTCATGTTGGGTACATATCATAAGCAGAGCATATCTCATACATATATCATCATATTTGTTGTGTCAAAATGTAGTAGAGAAAGGTATCCACTAACTGTCCTTCCTCGATGGGGTGAGCTCCTGATCGAGCTGACTTACGAGGCCACACTCCAGGACAAGAGTTCCCTTTACATGTAGTTAGAGGTACAACCCTCTCACAGCTCATAAGGCTGTAGCTCTTCTAATTTGTATGGAATTTTGTTGTTATCCATTCATCTGAAAGTTACAGACGCCCTGCAGTGTCGTACCGTTGGAATGCAGTGTTTGGTGATGTCTGATCCATTTCCTTTTAGAATCAGTACTAAACCCACTGGTAGTGGAATCTCCATGGATCCTTTCAACTCACCGGGTCCAACGACATTTATTTCTTTCTCAAATAGAATTTTGCTCTTACTCATGAAGGAGACCGTGCAAGGTCTTACAAAATCATGATGGTTTATATGTGGGGAAATGAAATCGCCTTCATCGTAGATATTGATGATGTAGCTGTTGAGAATGCAATCGGCTGGAATTATGCTACATCGAACCATCCTCTTGATCATCCACTTTATCATAGGGGTAACAGGTCCACCTCATCATGTCTTAAAATCCCCTGGGGATTTCCTTGTTTGTCCTTGGTAAAATTATAACAACAACCACATTGTATGGTGATTCTGCCTTTTCCACACATCCATTTCCATTGTTTAGAATAATTTCTTTCCATCAGAAGACCAGCTCAACCTCGATCTCTTAAGTTGAATATGCAGTCAAGAATGCTTCTTTCATCGCTTTCAGAGAAGACTCTGGTGTACAACTCCAAGCCTTCTAGTATGTTGGAGAATTTTCCTTAAACTTCTTCATAAAATTCAAATTCCCTTTTCTTTAATTTACTCATTTTGTAATATTCTGTCATGGTGATGATTGGCAGCTGTCAAGGATGCTAACTCATTTCAATATCATCAGGAATCCATGTTGGTGATCTCTATATCCAGTAGAATATATCAATCCCCCATTAAGTGATCGGTGGTCTGAAATCCATCATCAGTGGATGTGTACTCCTCTAGAGTACTGTAACGCTCTAGGTGGAGGATGTTGTAGTCCGAGCATACCACAAATGCCCCTGCAGCTGGTATTCAGGTGGGAATCTTAGCTTGCATGTCGGGCAACCCACACAAAGATCATCTCTAACTTCTGGTATTGTAGGCTCTGCATTGAACTTAGACTCATCCTCTATGGCAAGCAAGCTGGAGGAAGTCTCTCTTATGCATGGATCATAGATTATCCCCTCAGGAATTGGGGTAAGCAAGTTTTATGCCTCCATCTAGCGTCTTATTTCTTCACGCAGGAAAGCTCTATGTTTTCAGCGATTGGCATTTCTGCGAATGGTGCATCTTGTCGTTAGCAGTGACTAGACCTTCGTCGGTGCAGTTACCATAGATGGCAGATGACTAGTCCCCTCCTTTGGATCTTGCTATACTATCACCTGCTTCCCCTTCATTGAGGAATCCTCCTTGGTGTCAATCTTTAATAGTGATGACAACCTTTCTTTTTCTTAATGTCTGACCACGTCCATCAAGGGACCCTCATAATTTACATCGACTTGACCGAAGTCCATGTCAAAATCTATGATGCACCCTGCGGTGCCCTTTCCTCGTTAAGTGCAGCATTCCAACCATCCTTGAAAGCAAAGATCAGCTTCTGTCCTGGGATTTTCTATGCAAACGAAAAAAAAATGTCACTGTCCTGAAATTTAGCAGGAACATGAACAAAAGAAATTGTTTATTAGGCAAAATTTTAGTTTATATTGGTGAAAAGATCATTTCTTTTTGTATATATATTTTATTTAATTTAGTAAGATATCAAACTTAAAAATAAAAAAAAGAAAATCGAAGTATGTAACTTCAAAATTTTCATTTTATCAAGGTTAATTTTATTAAAATTTTTTTGGACTTGTTCATAGAAGTTTAGCCAAATAAATAACCTCAAAAAAATAAAAATTTCAAAATTTCAATTCAAACAATGTCAAGTTGCATAGTATGTCTTTAAGTATCGTTCGTTGATTGGCAGCATAGTATGTCTTCAAGTATCGTCCATTGTTGGCCAATAATATTTGAGTCTCTTGATCTTCATTTTCATCTATGGCCCTAACTGGTGAGCGCCACAAAATCTGGCTCGTACTTCTTTGAAAATACTCTGAGCTCCGGCTCTACTTAGGCATCGTAGCCACATCTGATCGAATGATCTTTTGTAGAGAATATTATCCACTAAAGCGTATAACATAGCCCTTCTTATGATATGGTGCCCTGCTGACTTGTCTTCTAGCAGCTTTTCAGTTTGCAAATATTCTATTAATAGCTTACCCCAATATTCATTGATATCATCAACCGCAATCATCATTCCTTCTTCTTTTCAAAGCTTTTGTAGATTTTTTAAGGTTGATTCGAGACAAAACCTGTCTCCCTTGTACTGTAATGTCAATGGAATTCTCCGGTGGGCATTCCAGCTCGTTAGCAAGTTTTGTTAGAGCATCAGCATGGGCATTATCTCCCTGAGGAATCTAGTAGAAAGTTACACTGGGAATCCGTTCTTGTAGCTTCATGGTGTACCGTATTATGTTAACCTTGGTTTCAAAATCTTGTATTGTCTGACGAATTGTTGGATGATGAGTTGAGAATCATCATAAATGGCAATATATGCTATATGCATCAAGATTACTAATTTCAATCCGGTGATTAGTGTTTCATATTCTTCTTTGTTGTTGGTACATGGCTCTGTCAAGTGATATGAGAACCTCAGCATACCATTTTCTGGTGTGATAAAGATTAAACCAAACCCTGCTTTGCCTGGTATAACTGTGTCTAATCCTTTTGTCTTTTCTGACTGATGAAGCTACATCAAAGTACATCTCCCAATGTTGCACACTGGAGAATTCCATTTGTAATACTTGTTCATCTAGTAATTCTTCATTAATAGGGGACCCAGCTGGAAGTGGGTGTGCAGCGAGAAAGTCTGCTAAAACTTGTCCATTGATAGCACGAAGGGGAACAAAAGTTATATCAAATTGTAACAAAATCACAGACCATCTTGCTAGAAATCCAGAGAGTGTTGGTCAGGTCATCAAATATTACAACGGGTTAACTTTCAAAATAAGGGTTATGGTATGAGAAAGCATGTAATGCCTGAGCTTTTTGGCGGCTAAAATAAAAGCTACATAATGCTTCTCGATAAGTGGATACCTTATATATGTTGATATTAGATGACGACTCAAGTACTAGAGTGTGTTTTCCTTACCCTCTTCATTGAGTTGGCCTAAGAGGGCTCCAAGAGAGTCATCTAAAGTCGTGATATAAAGTATTAAAGGTTTTCTCAGGATAGGGGCTGTCAAAATAGGACGTGTCATTAAATATTGCTTAATGTCCTAGAAATTCCGCTAACGTTTTTCTTTCTAAATGAATTTGGCATCTTTTTTAAATAATTTCGAGAAGGGTTGACACCTACCTGAGAGATTAGACATAAAGCATCTTAGATATGCCAACTTTCCTTGGAAGGAGCGTAGTTGTTTTAAGGTTTTTGGAGGAGGCTTTTCCAAAATAGCTTCAATCTTATTTGGGTCGATCTCGATTTCATGATGACGAACAACGAATCCTAGAAATTTCTCGGAGGTAATGCTGAAAGCGCACTTTAAGGGATTCATCTTAAGATTTTTTTTTTCATAATCGTTCGAACACGATCCTCAAATCGTACAAATGGTCTATTTTTTTTTACTTTTGATGACCAAATCATCCACATAGCACTCCACCTGGTTGTGAATGAGATCATAAAAAATCTTTGTCATAGCTCGTTTGTATGTCGCTCTAGCTTTCTTCAATCCAAACGGCGTCACTGTGTAGCAAAAAATCTTGATAGGTGTTCTGAAGGTTGTAAGTGCTGCATCCTCAGGAGCCATCTTGATTTTCTTGTATCCCAACGATCCATCCATGAAAGAGAAAATTTCATGTGTTGAAGCGATATCAACCATCTTTTCTTGTATTGGTAATGGAAATTCATTCTTTGGACATGCTTTGTTCAAATCTCTGAAGTCGACACATACACGGATTTCTCCATTTTTCTTCTTAACAGACACAATATTAGCTGACCATGTGGGGTATTGCTTTTCTCTTACAAAGTTAGTGTCTATTAATTTCTTCACCTCGGCAATGACTTGCTACTCTATTTCGAGGCTCATTCTTCTTGGAGCTTGTTTTACTGGGTCATAACTTTGTCCACCCCGAGTTTATGAACTGCAACTTCTGCTGACAGTCATTGCATTTCATCATAACTCCACGCAAAGCAATCTTTGAATTCTGTTAATAGTCTGATCAACTCTTAAGATTCTTCATCGTTTAGTAGAGAACTTATAAATGTAGGTCGGAGCTGCTCTTCCATCCAGAGGTTAATTTCCTTCAATTCATCAACATTTGATTTGATTTATTCCTCAAAGTCTGGTGGAGCTTCTTCTATCAGCTAATCGATAGAGTCATCCTCCACCTCAAGGCAGTCTTCTTTTGATTCATTAGTAACAACCATATAAAATCCTGAATCATCGATTGGTCTAACTGTACCAAATCTGAGACCCTCTTTCGAGTTGGGAGTTCAACTTTTAACATTCCATAATTTTTGAAAAAGTTGTAATTTATCTTTTGGCATTTGTTTTAGCAAATGTCCCTATTGAATTAATTTTTGTATACAAGGCGAAAAGTAACCAAAAGGCAATTCCATTAATTCATTAGGATCCTCATCAAAATTTACATGATTTTCAAGATTAGTAGAAGTTGAAGCACAATAAAATTTGATCGCCCTTGAACCAACGCTATGAACTTTCTTGACCTCTAAACTCTTGACCTTTTGAGGGAGAATCAGAGTATGGTTCATGGTGTTAACATAGTGGTTTTTTCGATCATACATTGTCTCATATTTGATTTTCTTCGTATCTTTTAAGGATAACTTGTACTGAGGCTTATTCCGTTTTGTCATCATTATTTCATCTTCAAAACTTTTTTCATCATCAATGTTGATGGTCGGCCTAGCCTGTTCAACAATTAAATTGATTCTTGCTTGTCCACGTCCCTGGCCTCGACCTCAGGTGCGCAAGAACTAAAATCCCCACCAACTTGTTGCAAAAGAGTGGTGGGAGATCGCTGAAGTGGAGTTGAATGGCTTTCTCTTTTTGATTCTTCTGAATCTTCTACTTTATTCACCACATTTTCATGAGAGAAGACAATTTTCTTCGAAGGCACATAGGAGACGACATCTTCTTGAATGCCAACTTCATGAACTAAAAAATGGCTCTAAATCTCCTTTCATGCAATGTTCTTGTCCTTCCTTATAGTACTTAATACATCAGTGTAGAGATGATGGAACCATGTTGTGCTCAAGAATCCATGGTCAACCCAACAGAGCATTAAAAGAGGTCTCGGCGTCGATGATATGGAATTTGGCAGTTGTTACTAGTTCTCTAACTTTCATAAGCAATGTAATTGATCCAAGGGCTCTCTCTCCCTTTTGGTTGAATCCTCTTAGCATCATTTTATTGATCATAAGCTCCTGAGCTTCAATGTACAAATAGGCTAATGTCTGTAGGCTCATCAAGCTGAGGGATGCTCCAGAATCTACCAAAACTCTGGACAACACAAATCTACCAATGTTAACAGAGATATAGAGGGGGCGGCTATAGTCGGCGGAACCGAGCAATAAGTCTTCATCTATTAAGGTTACCCCCAGCTATTCTTTCAATGAGCAAACTTCATTCGAGGATGTGTTGGCTAACTGAGCTAAGCAAATCTCTCAAGCAAAGCTATAACCAGAGATTCTCTCATCTCCTTTCACAGGATTATAACATCGTAGATTCTTAATTTGGCCGGCAACTTCCAAAGATGAGCTAGCACATTGTAATCCACTTTGTATGATCCTCTGATTTATACTTGGTTATGTGTTTCTTCCACTGGCATAGGTGGAGGTAGCTCTTCTCGAGTTACTATTTGCTTTCCTTTATCCATCGGAGCTATTCTCAGAGGTAATACTTTCCCGCTCCTTAAGTTCACCTCAGTAATTTATTCTTCTTGAGATATCATTGTCAAATCTTCCGTTGTTTCTTCTTTGTTGGAAGGATCTAAGTTGATGGTAAGTGCACATGTCACTCGAGGATTGGTTCCTCACTCTCAGTGCTATCGCAATCAGCATTGTTGATGTCTTCTTGGGTCTTGCTAATGAGTTCCTCAGACTCAAGTATGATTTGAGGATTGGTTTTGGAATAAAGATCAAAGCTCAATCAATCACAATCAATTATGTTATCACTAGAAATAGTTAGAACATATCTGAAATCATAATCACTATATTTATGTTCCTGCAGCTAAAATTCACATTTCATGTTATGATTTCTCCACCTCAAAATGTAGTCCACTAGAGTCTCATTAGGCTTCTGAATCTCTACTACAAGATCTCTAATAGACACATGATGTTGGGCTTCGATAAATCTCTTCCTGAACAATTATTCTAATTCAGTGATACCTGACAAGCTCCTTACAAACTGTCAAAAGAGTAAAGCTTTGTTTCCTCCTGTGTTACCACAACCGCCTTGAAAATGTGTTATAATTTGTATGGGATTTTCGATCCCATTAAATATCTTACAGTTTTGTGACACAAAACCCTTAGGGTAAGGTACGTCATCAAACTCCTCCGGATAAGGTCTACCCTTCAAAATCAATGCACACCCTTAGATCGGGCTAAGGCCTCACAAACTTACTCGACCATCTGCTTAAATTCTTTTTCTGGTATGACACTTGAAGTAGAATCTTTCTTTTGTTGATCATCTCTATTTGCTGAGGCGACTTCTCTCCTTTCATCTATAATATGTATAATCTCCGGTTGATTGACATCTGGAGAGGCTGACTATGCCGGTTGAGGCTGTCCCTGAGTTGTGGCCATGACGGTCATTGTAGCAGCCATCTCTTCCATTCTTTTCTCCATTTGGCTGATTTGCTCATCCCTTAGGAAAATAGACCTACGCATCTCATCTACTGTGTTCTCTTCGACGAGAGGTTGAGCATCGGGCGCAGATGCAGCGGTTATGATTTCGATGACATGGATATCTATGAAATCTTCCTCAAGGTATTCATTAAAGTCAAAATCCTCATCATCATCACTGGAAAATTCATGTTCTTGGGCCAACTCAGAAATCTTGAACCTGAGCTTTTCAACCTTTTCCTCGATTATTGATTCTTGTAACACCTTGAGATCTGGAGAACTTTCCTAGACATCCTCCACTTGCTCATCCATCTTACTAGCAATTTCCATGACAATGTCAAATACTTTAAATCCTGGCTTCATTCCATGATCCTGCCTTGTGGGCTTACTAGACTGTATCGGTACGGTGACCTTGGGTACCTATACCTTTTCTTTGACGGTGATGTCTTGAGACAAATTGTCTCACACAATCATCGACATGTCAAAGATAAGTATGCTCCTCATGGTCTAGAGCAGATAAAATACTGGCAAACCTCTTTATCTTTCTTTTTGGAACTTTAAGAAATCCTTGTGAATGGTAATGGGTAGAATTCTTGGACCCATATGCGACTTAACTGGTTGATGTCCTGCAAGTTTAGTGATGGTAGAAATAGTATCAATAATGGTGGTATCAACTCTACTTCTCAAGCATAACCAAACAATAATGTGAGGCAAGGCTTTAGTTGATTTTTGAGATTGTATAGTAGCTCTGACATCCCTTAGAATTTCTCTCATCATGCGAGCGGATATTGCACATCCCACTCGTTTAAGTAACTCGCCAACTGAACAACCATCTTTCGCAGCTAGTCTCTAGAAAACTGAACTGACTCAGGTAATAGGCGTAGGCTTCTTTTTCTCCCCACCGTGTCCATGAGGTGATGATAAAGTAGCAGCGATTTTTGGATGCTTTTGTACCCATTAGTATCCATTAAGGGATGGAATCTACTCCCTTGCAGAAGTGGAAAGCTTTCTAGTAATCCCGACTCAAGTGGATAGGTCTCTAATAATCCCGACTCATCCTGGAAAGGAACTTCATCAACATGCACTTCCCTAGAAATCTGGGCTTCAGTAGCCCTCCAACCCTTATGGCTGTGTTTTTTCCTTTGGTTTCGGGTTAACAGTGTAGTCCTCAAACTCGATCTATTTTCAAATATAGACGGCGGGGCAACCACTCCTTCATTCGGGTCTTCAACGATCATAACTTCTTTTCCCTTAGCGAAAACAAGAACAACATGCTTGATAGGTGTCACGGTGGCAGTAGTCTTCACCTTCTCGTAAGAAAGGAAATTCTAAGGGTAGTTCAGGAGTTTAGAGTGGCAACCTTCATTACGATGAACAGGGCTTTCCCGAGAACTACCTTGAGATCTTCAAATTCTGCTCCAAACTTCATGGTAGGGGCAACATTGCGGGCATTGTGGCTCGTTGGCAGGTTACACGAGAAAGTGATTGTTGGGAACGCCATTGCAGCAGCTTCAAAAAGAGAAAGCTATGGGGTTAGTTATTGGCCAATACCTTGTAATCTTAGTGCAAACACTAAAAATTAACAGAGGTTGATCTATAGACTGGGTAAGTCTATTTAATTTATAGAGATTTTAAGATTTTAGTAAAAGTAGTTTGAAAGCAGAAAGATTTAACTAATATAAGGAAAATTAAAGACCAAGCATAGCATGACATAATCCAATTTAATTTTCAAAATAGTAAATCAAACTCGAAAGGGGAAAATTGCAGTTTAGGACCCAATGTGGGACCAACTCTACAACGCACAATGCTCAGGTGAAATTACTCCACCAACACACCTATTGGGGGTCCGACCCCACACAAAGATTAAAAAGTCTTTAATGATCTCCTGAACCTCTCTGTCCAAAGGTGTTTGGATAGACGGTCTTAAAGTCCAAAAGAGTTGATTGTACTTACCCAAGATAGAAATGGGTAAATCATGCCTACGGAATAAGGGTAATCTGGTTCATGGGGTACATGGACACATTACCGATGTATGAAGATAATATTTCTTGATTTGAATGAAGAGAGAAGCTAATCCCCAGTGGAGTCGCTAGAAGTTGTCGACATTATTTTGGTTGAGGAGTTACCCGTTGGAAGCTGGTCGGGCGCCGAAATCAAAATCTCATCGTCTGCTTCGGAATATATATAGAAAAATATGAAATCAAACTGATTCCATATCTTTCATAGTTTAAATAAAAGAGCACTATACCTCGAATGATAAACACAAGACTTTAGGGTGAGGCTTGATCAAATAAACTATGAAATATATGACATCTGTTTGGTCTACAAAAACCATTTTATTTGCCCACAAGTTCCCCTATTTAATACAAAGAATAAAATAGTGTATTAAGTTGGGTTAGATAAAAGCTTCCTATAAGGGCAAGCCCCTTTAGAGTGTCATATCCATGAGGTAATTATAATGTTAGATGAGAAAATGTGGTCTTCTCAAAATTTAATTTAATTTAAATATTTATTTAAACCCATAAAATAGGATTCTTTAGGAATTAATTTATTTGACTTTTCAATGATAAATTTTTTATTTATGAGAAAATTATTAGAGGTTTCCCTAGGTCAGAGAAATACTAAGACAAAATTTCATGATTTTTTTTAATCAATTTATTATCATTATTCTAATGGGAAAATGAAGAAAATCCACTTTTAAGCCTTTAAAATTTATTGTTAACTTAGAAAAAATTAGGAAAAATATTTTAATGAGTCCCAAGTGATCAAAGAACAATTAGAAACATTTTAAAATATTTTGATATTTTGGGATTTTTAATTATTTTCAATTATTTTAAAATTCAAAATAAAGCTCCAAAATTAAGTATTTTCTAAAAAATAATTTTTATTTTTTTCAAGTGCCTTTGTTCACATGGAACTCAGAAAACCACTTTTTATAATTTTCCCAAGTGTATTTAATTTAATATAATTATTTTTGGTACAAAAATACAAGGTTCTTTAAAAGTCAACTTTAATACTTGAACTTAATTAAATAATTTTTAAATTTTTATGGTGGATAAACATGGTTTTTATGATCAATGTGTAATTGATTTTATCAATTTTTGATAAGTATATAATTTATAAAAAATAACACAAGATGTTTATATTTAATTAATTAAAGAAATTTACAATATAATTCAAGACATCATGATATTTTTTCCTAGACTTTTTTTATCACAGGAAACCAACAGAAATTATTCCCATACTTTTTCAAATGATATTTTCATTTATATAATTAAAATAGCCAAAAGAGTCATCATAACTTGAAAATTAGGGCTAAAAGCATAGAGATGCCCTCTGGCCTTGGAAAAATCAGGGGACATAGTCTCTGTCATGAGAAATAAACCATCAAAATTCCAAGTCATGGTGAGTAATGTTTGATCATAATGAATTAAAATACTCTATAGGGTATTTAATTCATTAAAAATAAGGAAATAAGAAAATAATTTTTATTTTTAGTCCACATTATTCTCCTCTATTCACTGAGCAAGAGTGTATTTTTCTTTTATTTTTATGATTTTTTTAGAGAAAAATATGGATTTTGAAGTTTAGGCATTTAAAATTATTCAAAACTCCCTATTTTTCTACTTATCCTACGTGGCGCTAACTCAACCTACGACGGCTTCGAACTCACACACGGCATGCTCCCATTTGTTGTCGCCATCCACCTCAGCTACCACGCGACCCGTGGTTCATGTACCAAGAGTCTGTTCGACTTGATCTCCTTCGTTGATGAAATAAACGCGCGATCGAACGGCTCTCCATTATCGTCCCCAAGTGACCCAACCCTTAAGCCATTCACACTAAAACCTTAAGATCTTCATCTAAACTCAACCAAATTGCATGGGTTTTGTTTCTAAACCTTCATCTACTCAAGACAAACAGCTTTATATGGTTAATCAAGCATGAAATCAAGCAATTACAAATGGAGAATCAAAATAAGCTAGGGCTAGGATTAGAGCTCAATACCTTTGTCTGAGAGGGGAAGCCTGAATTAGATGGTTGTGGTAGCTTCGATTAGATCCAATGAACCTCTGGATGAAGTCTCAAGTCCTGTTGAATTGTCTATATATGATTTTGATCAAGGTGGATTTCAAGTGTTGATCTAGAGCTATGTTAGAGGCTATTTCAGAGGGGGTTCTTGTGGGGAATCAACTCCTTTCACTGTGGTGATTGTGTGTGCATAAATAATTGGAGTTTGGTTCATTATGGAGCTGTGGAGGAATATGTTCTGATTTTGGCATGATTTTTAAGCTCAAAATTAAACTCTCATAGAGGGAACCATTGGGGGAAGATGGTTGGCTTGAGCTTAGGGATGCTTGGAGAGTCTCTGGTGAGATTTTGATAGAGTTTTCTGCTCCTGATAAAATATAGTTGTGTAAACTTTATACAAGTTTGACTCCTCTATGTAAAAGTGTAAAAATCTTGATGTAATATATATGATTAAAAAATTTAAGCAATTAATGTTAGGATTCAACGCAAGTATACATATCATTATAATATAATAAAAAACTTTCTATTGAAGCCTCAAATATCGATCTCATGGGGAAGGTTTAAATTTGAAACGATAAATTAACTAGGAAATTCACAAAAATCAAACGATATTACTATCACTAATTTCAAAAGTGTAAGATGCTAACAAAACTAAATTATTTAACTACTAGCAAAATTGAAATGCAAAGTTTAAATAATAACTAATAAATTATTAAACTATCTTTATGTGATGAAAATTTCTTATGTGAAAAAGCATATTTTCAACTACAATGAGATTTTGGTAAAATGAGATGTGATAAATGGTTTTAATATGTATTGTGTCAAATAGAAGCAGTTTTAATTCTCTACGCTGATATAGTGTTATAGGAAATCATTGGTTAATCCCAAGTTTAGTCCCTAAATCCGTGGCTAGGATAGGAGCATATTGGCTCCCACTTCAGAGCTCCCACTTCCCTTCACCTGAAGGCTAACTCTCACTTTAGTTCTTAAACACTAAGTTCAAATGGAGGATTTTAGTCTATCACCCTAGAATCTCCAATTCTACACCCAACAATGTATATTTCCATATTTATTTGCACTTAATTCCATGAATGAAATACTTCTTCATGGAATCAAATGTGATCCTCACTCTATTATAGAACTCATACTCCATTTTTTGGATCACATGTTTCATAATACATTATAACAATTCAATTGACCATATTAAAATGTAAGTTAAGTTCGGAGTTGAAAAATAGTTACAATTTATTTTATATTTTAATATTGGCACACCCATATTATCTCTTCATTTCCTCAGAGTAGGGAGAAAGATAAAGGAAACTACTCAGACTTCATGAGAAATATACAACAAAACATAAATTTCATATAAAAAAGAAAGTTCATACAACACTTATCTGAAACTCTTTCTCAAAGCAAATCCCTTGTAGCCTCTCCTAAGAAATGTTTAAAGAAGAAATCTCTCACTTTCCTCTTTCTCCAGCACTCTTAGAGAAGAATTCACACTTAATCTCATCACAAAAACTCTAAATTCTTAAAGAAAAATCACTAATGGACTCCTCAATGGTGGTGGAATGAAGATGGAAAAAGTGTATGGAGGCGAGCTGTGGTGAAATGAGCAACTAGGATAGAGGAGGAGCGCCTTTTCTGATCAATTTTGACCCCAAATAGAGCCTAGAGTCGATTCTCCAATAGTTGCATCCAAAAACTCTTTAAAAAGCATCCAAATTCATCAAATCTTTTAGAAATAGGGTCTAAACCGACATTGGCACTGTCGGCGCCGATTCTGGCACTGTCGGCCCGAGAGGCCATTTAATTAAATCCACCCTCTCTGTCAAAAGGCACCGTCGACGCTGCTTCTGGTGTAGCGCTATCGATGCTGAGTAAAATCAATCATTTGTTCTGTAAGCCTGCACCGTCGGTGCTACTTTTGGAGCTATCGACACAAAGTATTTCTTCAAAAGCGCCATTTTGACTACAAATTCCATCCTTTTGCTTCTTTTTTTGCTCTAACTCCTAAAAATCAACAACCCGCAAGAAAACATAAAAATAACTTCCATTAAATTGCAATATTATCAAAAATGAGTATTAAATGTGTCTAAAAATGCATATATTTTTTGTGTATCAATATCCCCAAAACTTTCATGTTACTTGTCCTCAAGTAACTCTTCTACTACATAAAAATATGGCTTATGGTAAAGAATTTAACTTCTAGATTTCCATATTTTAGTCTACTAAACATAAAAGCATAACTTAAGAAAAATTCAAAACAACTCTATTTAATATTAAAGGTATAAGAATATTTAGCAATCAAGTCAAAGATTTCTGATTCTCTATTCTTTTCAAGAAAAACTATAAATTGTCATATTAAAGTCACTTAGAATATTCATATGAAAAAGAACTTTATAAAACTTTACTAGTAAATAAACTAATCCTCAAATAAAAGTTTAGAAAATGTAGTCAAGTTTTCTTCTTTAAGTTGATTCAATTGAAGCCAATTTTTAGTTAGGCATTTCCTCAAGCTTCTCCTCATACCTTTTTTCTTTTCTTTTCTTTTTCTTATCAGGATCATTTTCAATCCATTTTCTTTTCTTTTCTTTCTTTTCAGGATCATTTTCAATCATTTTCTTTTCTTTTCTATGTGAGGATTACTATATCTAGCCATTAATGATTTTGAACTTCATTATCTTCCTATTAAAGTTAAAAACTTTTCACATTCGTTCACTTAACAAATTTATATTAGTTTAAAGATTTCATAAAGTTTAATTCTTTTCTTTTTATGTGAATCTCTAAAATTTTTTAATACCTCAAAAATACAAATTTCCTTAAAATAGAAAAAATATAGTCATATTCTCTTATACGAAATATCTTAATCTCTAAAATTAACCTTAATTATTGAAAATTTTTACGTAAGCTTACTATATATTTAGAAACATAAATATAATTATCTAAATTTAACCTCTAATACCAAATCTCATGTAAAATTTAAAGTTTTTGAAAATATAGCTAAGTGGGGACAAATAAAATTAAGCTTCTTTCTTTAAAAAGAAAATTTTCCTTCCCTCCAAACTTAATTTTTTAAAAGATATAGCATGAAGAACTGAAAAAAATAAAGGGTGAAAGAAAATATTAAAGACATAAAGAAAAGACTTACCTGTTGAAGGTTCTGATTTTTTAACTTAACTCTGAAATATTGCATATGCTAATACGAAAAGCTACAGGACTTAAAACATTAAATTGCACATAATACATATAAAATCTACTGAGAAAGAGTTAATTACAATACATTAACAAAATACTAAAATTAACAACAGAACTAAACTGAACTTCATATAACAAACAGTTTTATAGTTCTACAGTTCATAACACAACAAAATAGAGTCTCACAATCTAACTACAAACAGTCTCAACAATATAACAAAAACAAATACTAAAATAACAAAGTACAATCAAACTTAAACTAAAAGAAAGATGAAAATACAAATCACCAATCATCGTCTTATTGTTGTTCTCTTCTTCAACATTCAAATTATGCTACTGATATGGAGTAAAGATACGGTGAGTAGGAAACCAAACTGAGTGATCACCCTTCATATATCTGACCATCGCATCATCATAAGCAGCATCACATTCAAACTTTTATCTAAACAAATCATCAGTGCGAGCACTTCAAGCCTCCATGTTTTTCATTCTATGATCCATTCTCAAGATATCTCCCTGTTGGATCATCATATAATCCAATAGTTCTCGAAGAGTAGGGTCAATAGAAGTAGTGGTCTTCAAAGTAGAAGGAATATCTTTGGTCTTACTTCCAGACCTCCATCCAACATGAGATTCAAATGCCTTTATATTGGCAGGCCCAATAGGTTTTAGAGGGTCAATTCTCTCCTCCTCATATCTAAACCAACTCTTACATGTTCACAGAGTGTGAAGATCAGAGCAGAGTGAGCTAATCCATCAGTGGTCTCTCCCAAAGCAATAGATTTAGTGTTCATATAAATAATAGAGCTTACATTTATCCCCATCACCTGCTAGATACAGTAGTTCAAGTGGCTCTATCCTTTGTCACCTCAGTATGATTATTTATCTGTATCACTCTTCCACAAATAAAGTAGTGCTAGGCCTTAAATACTACATTAAGCATAGAAAGAGGAAAGTTTACCTTAACTTCATTTTTCACTTTCCAGGTTCCTCTTCCAACAGTAAGAAAAGAAATAACCTCATCCAAGGACACATTCATAGAAGAAAATAATTTATACTTGTAATTGTACACATCTTCTAACTAATAAAATTCATTAATCTTACTTGGATTAAACTCCACCATTTTCCGCGAACAAAAACAAAACCATCAGAAGCCTCTATAAAATTGGCGTAAACCTCCATTACTACACAAATAATACCTCAGCAGTAAAGTAACAGAAATTTTCCAACTGTCGAGCATTGACTAATCTCTCGACTTCTCCTCCCAAATTTTTAAATCCACGATTCAGAATTACTTTTATATTTTCAAGTAGATATTAAATCGAGCGCTAGCCCTAAAGCTGACAAGTTTTCGTTCATGATAATCTACTTTTCTTTTTCCTTTGCTCGTTCTCAGGGCCATGGTAAATCTAAGAAAATTTGATAAAAATCTGAATAAATTCCAAAAATCACAATGTAAAATGCTTTAAACTAAAATCTACTAAGTAAGAGTTCTTAACCAAAGGATTTTTTCAAAATCTCTTAAAAAATTCCAAAATTTTTAGATGTCGGCAATGTGAGATAAATCCTTTGTGAAAATCTAAAATTTTTAGTTTAAAGTGTAGCTCTTACCTAGAGAAGATGAAATCTAAAATTCCTTTGCCTTGAAATCGCCCCAAATCTGAGCAAATGCGAGCCACAGGTGTAAAAACCAAAGGTTGAAGGTGACTCAAAGGGTAAAAATGGCATTTTACTGCGCAAATCATGAATTTTAAGGGGTTTAGGCTGTTTTCAAGTCGAAAGCACGATCGACACCCATGCAAGCGTCGTCGACGCTGAAGGCTAAAAATTCCAATTTCATATTTTTGCAATTTTCAATTTTTTTCAATTTACTTCAAAGTCTTTTTAGTATTTTTAAACACAAATTTTTATCTAACAATAATTCACAAACAAACATTTTCATGAACAATCAATTTCACAAACAACAACAAACTAACTTTTATATATGAAAATACACTTTTACAAATATATATTTCCAATCACACTTTTACACTCATATAGCAAACTAAATTATAAATCAGCGTCAAAATCAAGCCACAACACTAAATGTTGACACAAAACTGTACACACAATCAAAGTGCATAATTCTAAAGCAAAGAAAACTAAATCAAATCCACACAATAACATTAAATACATAAATATTTTAGAATAATAGAGAGTCCAAATTCTTCAATTATTCTGTCTCTTCTTTAGTGTTTTCTCCCCCTCTAATATCTTTCATAGACTGGTAATGAACGTACAGATTGTAGAAGGGTCGGTACAGGAATTGATCAGTCGAGATTTCTTCGATCCATCTTTTTTCCTTGAACATCCAAACCAATCTTGCTTCAATTGTCTAGTATGATCAAAATTCTCCTTCACCTCCAATCTAGGTGATCGAAAAGATACTTAAGATCTCCTATTGCATTCATAATACTATGAAGTTCTCTTTCAATTTTCTTCAATTTCTTTTCCAAAGCAAGTGAACTTCCAACTGTTGGTGGCATCAATGGAGTTGAAGCATGTGATGAATAATCCAAGATAGTATCTAACGCTTCATTTCCATTCCCAACATAATTATCATCAATATGAATCATGAGCTCCCAAGGTAATAAAACATTTTCCCAACTTTCATATAAAACTTGACATTAACTGCAAAGTAGGAAAATTGTGGAAGGATGCTCATGTCCATAAATTGGCCCATTCATAATAATACCCATAATAGATTTAAAAATGATAGATCCTACATCAATAGATTTTTCCATTTGAATGCATTAATTTAAAATAGCACTTTGTTTGGTGACTCTAGTAATCTTCATAATTGGAGTAATTTTGCAGAAATGAACAAATGTCACTGCTTCGATATTGGAATAAGTGATGAAGCAAAGAAACTAACATTTCCCTCATCTTGCATTTCCCAAATATCACTTTCATCCATTAGAAAATTATAGACATATTGCATCAAATCTCTGGTAGGGATAAAATTTGTCTAATGACAGATTGGAATGCTTTCTATCATATACAACTCATTAATTCAAGCCGGAGTAAATGGTACAACCTTACCTCGTACGAAGACTACTCCTTGAGTAATTCCATGTAAGTTGGCATAGAATTCCTTCACCACTAGTGCAACAACTGCAGCGCTAGTGTAGCACAGAACTTTCTATTGTCTTTGTACAATGATTTTATCAATATGAGAACTTGAATTAATCAATCCATGATTGATAAAACCTCTCTCCTTCATCAATTTCTTCTTTGTAATAACTTTATCGTATAATTTCTGCACGTCAAAACTGATAAACTTTCTTTTATTAAGAACTCTATACATGGAAGTAGTTTTGGAATTGGAAGCCATGAAATTTGAAAATAGGGAGTTTATAGTTGTCCAAGGCAGTTTTTAGGACTTTAAAAACACCTCCCAACGGTTATTACGAAGCGAAATCCTGCCAAAGTCCACCAAATTTGTCCTTAACCATCAAACTGCTATCGGCGTCGTCGGCACTCCCAATGATGTTGTCGGCACAATGGTCATATTAGCAGGTGCCTTCAGCGCCCATTCTCGCGCTGTCGGTGTCTGTGGCCAAAATCGTGACTTTTAATTTTTTTAATTCAATAGCACTATTTTTTTTTAATTTATGATATGAAAAATTGTGTAGGATTATTTGTTCTAATATATAAAACACTTATAAAAAAAATAGTAATGCATAAATATATATATTTTTATATATGGGTTGCCTCCCACAAAGCGCTTAGTTTAATGTCATCAGCTCGATGTACCATTTGATTAGTTGGATTGACTTAACATTAAAATTTCTTTAAATTGTGATATGTGCCCTTCAGAATAATATTTCAATCGATGCTCATTAACTTTAAATATCTTTCCAGTGTTAGGATCTTTAATAACAGTAGTTCCACAATGATAGACTTTAATTACTTTAAATGGTCATAACCATCTGGATTTCAGTTTTCCTAGAAATAATCTCAATTTTGGATTTTATAATAAAACTTCTTATCCCGGTTCAAACTTCTTTTTAATAATCTTCCAATCATGTCATATTTTCATTTTCTCTTTATAGATTTTTGCATCATCATATGCTTCATTTCTAATCACCTCAAATTCATTAAGTTGCAATAGTCTTTTCTCACCAGCTTCTTTTAGATTAAAATTAAATTCCTTAATAGCTCAAAATGCTTTATGCTCCAATTCTACCGGTAAGTTGCATGTTTTTTCAAAAATAAGTCTATATGGGGATATTCCTATTGGAGTCCTATAAGTAGTTCTATATGCCCATAATACAGTTTCTAATCTAGTAGAGCAATCCAATTTATAGGGATTTACAATTTTTTTCTAAAATTTATTTAATTTCACGATTTGATATCTCAGCTAGACTGCTAGTCTGAGGATGATAAGCAATTAAATAATCTATGTATAATATCATATTTTTTTAATTAATTTTTCGATTCTATTATTCCTAAAATGAGATCCTTATCAGTAATAATTAATCTCTGCATTCCATATCTTGTAAAAATATTTTTAATTAAAAATTTAGAAACACTCCGAGCATCACATATGGGTACAACAATAGCTTCCATCCTTTTAGACATATAAGCAATAACAAGTAATATATATAAATTTTTAAATGAAAGCATAAATGGTCTCATAAAATCTAAACCCCACATCAAAAATTTCAACTTCTAATGTGTAATTTAGAGGCATTTCATTTCTTCTAGAAATATTTCCTACTCGTTGACATCGATCACATGTTTTAATATATTCATTAACATCTATAAAAAGAGTAGGCCAATAAAATATGGCTTGCAAAATCTTATATGCAATTCTATTTATTCCAAAATATTCTCCAAATTCAGAATCATGGCTTCTTTTAATTATTTGTTGAGTTTCCTCATAAGGCACACATCTTCTAATAATTAGATCTCTAATATAAATATGGGTCATCCAAAAAATAGAATTTTGAATCATAAATGAATTTATTTAGTTGTGGATTTTTAATATCAGGTGGTAAGATATCACTTACAATAAAATTTACTATATTAGCATATCAAGGTACATTCATTTCATCAATACTATATAATTGTTCATCAAGGAAACTTTCTAAAGTTTTATTTGCAAAATTAGTTAATATTTCTCTTTCAAGTGTAGACAAATGATCAACTATTTGATTATCATTTCTCTTTCTATCAACTACGGTAAAATCAAACTCTTGCAAAAGAAGTATCCATCTAATTAATCTTGGTTTAGCATTCTTCTTTTGCATTAAGTATTTAATAGTAGAATGATCTGTATGCACTATACATTTAGTTTCAATTAAGTAAGATCTAAATTTATCAAAGGTATAAACAATAAGTAATAACTCTCTTTCAGTAGTAGTGTAGTTAATTTTAACATCATTTAGTATTTTACTAGCATAATATATTACTTTAAAAACTTTGTTGTGTATTTGTCCTAAAACAGCCCCAATAGCATAATCACTAGCATCGCACATTATTTCAAATGGTTTTTCCAAGTCAGGTGGAACTATTATAGGAGCAGTGATTAATTTTCGAATGGTCACTTGTATGCATTCCTCGTTAAAATCAAATTTCATATCTTTTTCTAAAAGTTGGCATAATAGCTTAATTATTTTTGAAATGTTTTTTATATAGTGCCTGTATAAATCAACATATCCTAGAAAGCTTCTTATCCCTCTAACATTAGTAAGAGGTGGTAATTTTTCAATAACTTGAATATTTGCATGATCTACTTCCATGCCAGTTTCAAAAATTTTACGCCCAAGTATAATACCTTCTTCAACCATAAATTGACATTTTTCCCAATTTAGAACTAGATTGATTCTTTCACATACTTTCAAAACTTTTCTAAATTATTTAAACATAATTTAAATGAAGTTCCGAATATAGAAAAATCATCCATAAACACTTCCATTCCATGTTCAATAAAATTGTTAAAAATTGACATCATGCACCTTTGAAATGTTGCAGGTGCATTACATAGTCTAAAAGGCATTCTACGAAAAGCAAATGTTCCATATGGGCTTGTAAATGTTGTTTTTTGTTGATCCTTTGGAGAAATTGGAATTTGGTGATATTCGGTATATCCATCTAAAAAACAATAATATTTATTTCCAGCTAATCTATCTAACATTTGGTCTAGAAAGGTAAAAGAAAGTGATCTTTTCTGGTGGCCATATTTATTTTTTTCGCCAACCAGTAACTTGACTTATTGGAATTAATTCATTTTTCTCATTTTCTTGAACGGTCACTCCTCCTATCTTCGGAACAGAGTGAATTGGACTTACCCTAGTTTGTCTGAAATAGGATATATAATTCCAACATCTAACTATTTTAAACTTTTTTTAACTTCTTTCATTATTAGGTTTAATCTCCTTTGAGGATCAGCTTTAAGTTTGTATTGTTCATCTAATAGATATCTGTGCATACAAATAGAAGGACTAATTTCTTTAATATCTGTTAAAGTCCATCCAAAAGCCTTTTTATATCTTTTCAACATTTCTATTAATTTTTGTTCATGAATTTTAGTTAATTCAAAAGATACAATAACAGAAAATATAGATGACTCTCCTAAAAATACATATTTTAAATGGGTAGGTAATATTATCAGTTCAAGTTCATGTGGTTTAATACTTGAAGAAATAAGTTTTTAATTATTGTTTTTCATCAAATCTAACGTTTCAAATTTGTCTTGAATATAATATAAATCTTCTTCTATTATTTTGTCCTTATTTTTGAAAAATTCTCCATGCTTTAATTTTCCTTCAAACTCTTCCTTAAATTGCTCATTACTCGGATAATTAGTTACTTCCATCCTGAAACATTCATTGTTTGTTTCTATTGCAGGATATTTCATGGCTTTTGCAATATTAAATTTTACTTCTTGATCATTAACTCTCATTATTAATTCTCTTTTTTGAACATCTATCACAGCTCTCCCTGTTGCAAGAAATGGTCTCCCTAAAATAAAAGGAATCTCTTTATTTTCCTCCATGTCTAATACTATAAAGTTTACAGAGAAAATAAATGTATACATTTTTACTAATACATCTTCTATAACTTCTTTTGGGTAAGTTATTGATCGATCAGCTAACTGAAGAGTTACAGTAGTGGGGAAAATCTCTACCAAATCGAAACATTTAAAGATCAATAGAGGCATAAAATTGATACTCGCTTCTAAATCACATAAAGCTTTTCAAAAAAAAAATTTCATCAATAGCACAAGGTATAGTAAAACTACAAGGATCTTTTAATTTTTTAAGAAATTTTTTCTGAATAATAACACTACACTTTTCACTGAGTTCAACGGTCTCATGATCTGTAAACTACTTTTTCTTGTTTAGTATATCCTTCATAAATTTCACATTACTTGGCATCTGCTCCAAAGCTTCAGCAAAGGAATGTTTATCGTTAATTTCTTAAGGATTTTTAAAAATTTTGTAAATTATTTATCTTTATTCTTCTACTTTAGTCTTTAAGGAAATAGAGGTAATGGTTTTTCTAAGGGAACTTGTGTTTGTTCATTTTCATTTTGATCACTTTCCATTTCTTCTTTCCCTTCATCAACTTCAGTTTCTCTTTGGATCCTTATTTCAACTTCTTTTCCACTTCGTAATTGAATAACTTTAATTTGCTCCTTATTTTGATCTTTTGGATTAACTTCCACATAACTCAAAAGAATTCCAGATGGTATGTTACTGAGTGTAGTAGCAATATGTCTAAATTCATTTTCAATATTTCTAATAGCAGCCCCTTGATTTTGTATTTGATTTCCCATGTTCAACATTACTTCTTCCATTGTCAACTTCTTTTCCTTAACTTATGGGTTAGAGTTAAAAATTTAAATCTTGGTGGATAATAAGGTCGGAAATAAGGATTTTCTTGGTTGTTCAAATTTCCGGAGGGATTCACCAAATTATTATAATTATTTCAACTAAAATTAGGGTGATTTTTCCATCCAAGGCTATAATAATTAGAGTATGGATTGTTATTTTGATTATTTATAGCATTTAAAGTTTCATAAGATGATTGAGTGTCAATTATCTACCCTAGTAAATTTTCCTCTAATACTAGGGTGTTTGAGAATAGTTCACTCCAATTTGATCAATCTTTTTCAAAATAGCAGCAATTTGAGATACTAAAATATACATTGCGTCAGAATCATGAATCGTAGCTGCTCTCTTAGGATTTACCATTTAAGAGGGTCATTAAAAATTGTTAGTAGTCATTTCTTCGATTAAAGAATATGCTTCATCAAAAGATTTTGACATTAGTGATCTGCCTGCAGCAGCATCTATAATAGATCTAAGTGATCCTACTAATCCATTATAAAATGTTTAAATTATTAACCAATCAGGTAAAACATGGTGTGGACATTTTTTAAGATCTTTAAATCTTTCCTAAGCTTCATATATCAATTTCCTTTCAAACTGACTAAAAGATGTAGAATCGAGAAGATTCTTAAATCTTTCCTAGGCTTCATATATTGATTCCCCTTCAAACTAACAAAAAAAATGTAATATCATTTCTAAGCTTAGGCTTCATATATTGATTCCCCTTCAAAATGACAAAAAGATGTAATATCATTTCTAAGCTTAACAGTTTTGAGGGTGGAAAATATTTAGCCAAGAATTTTTGTGATAGTTCTCCCCAAGTTCTGATAGATCCAGGTGTTAATAAGTTTAACCAAGCTTTGGCCTTATCCCTTAAGGATTTGGCCTTATCCCTTAAGGATTTGGCTGGCCTTATCCCTTAAGGATTTGGCCTTATCCCTTAAGGAAAAAAGAAAAAGTTTAAGCCTAACAACATCATTAAACACTCTTTTATCCCTTAATGAAAAAGGAAAAATTCTAAGCCTAACAACATCATTAGACACTCCATCATGTTAAATGTAGCACAAATTTAAAGAAAACTAGCAAGATGTAAGTTAGAATCTTCAGTAAGTGTTCCTCCAAACTGATTATTTTGTACCATTTGGATAATAGTAGGTTTAAGCTCAAATGAATTAGCAGCGACATCAGGGTTTTGAATAGTCAAGTGAAATTCATCTGTTGTCGGATTAGCATAATCTTTTAAAGGTCTTTGTCAATTTTCATTAATTTAATTATCTAAGTTATTCATCATTTTATTTAAGTTTTTAATTTCTTTTGGTTGTTTTAGAATTTTTTCTAATAATCTGTTTTAATTCTAAATCGTAAGGTACTAAACCTTCATATCCAATATTTCGCATAAACAAAGCAAAAAAAAAATTTCTTAAATGTACTCTTAAATAAAAATATATTTCTTTTTGGATTTTTGATTTTATAATTTTTTTTTATATTTTGTATATTTTATCTCTAAATTTCCTAATTTATCAAATTTTTTTAATTTACCATTACCTTCCCCAGCGAAGGCGCCAAAAACTTGATCCCAGTAAAATATAGTTGTGTAAAATTTATATAAATTTGACTCCTTTATGTAACAGTGCTAAAAGCTTGAAGCAATATTTATGATTAAAAAATTTAAGCAATTAATGTTGAGATTTTACGCAAGTATACGTATCATTATCAAGTAATAAAGAACTTTCTATTTAAGCCCCGAATATCAATCCCACGGGGAAGGTTTAAATTTGAAATGATAAATTAACTAGAAAATTCACATAAATCAAACAAAATTAGTGTCACTAATTTTGAAAGTGTAAGATGCTAACAAAACTAAATTATTTAACTACAAGGAAAATTGAAATGTAAAGTTTAAACAGTAACTACTAAACTATTAAACTATATTTATGTGAGTAGAGAAAGAAAGGATTGAAGAGTGTAAAGAGGATGCTTCAAAAGGTTTCGAAAGACTTATTTATCCACCTAGAATTGATTTGGAAAAAACACCACCTCCATTTCCAGAGACTCCGTCAACAAAAGTTGGATAAACAATTTTCAAATTCTTGGAAATCTTTAAGAAGCTTACAATTAATATTTCATTTGCTGAAGCCTTATAACAAATGTCAAGCTATGTGAAGTTTATGAAGGATATTCTTAACAGGAAAAAAAGAAGTTTGAAGAACTCCACCTTCCAACTCTCTTCCACTTCTCAGTTGAACGGTTTTTACTTGCTCTTTATTCTTGTTTTAGGATTTATCTCGGTATTACTCGAAAATGTTCCTTGGGATCTGTTACTTAATAAAGTTGTTATTTGTCTCAATTGATTCTTAATATTTCTAATTGTAGGTCCTTGACTTTGTAACTAACTTTTCATTTGTAACACTACTTCTTCTCCTTAAATTATGAATTGCTATTAAAACTTTGAGGATAAGTAGGACTATAATTATCATTACCTTGGTTGTTCTAGTTCTCCAATAGGTTTTCTTAGTTGTTCCCCCATTACTGATTACTATTATCTGGTTTATTGTTATTCCACTTAAAGTTAGGATGGTTTTTCTAATCTGAGTTATAATAATTTGAATATAGGTTATTTTGCTTATTATTTATGGCATTCAAAGTTTCTAATGATGTTTGAGAATCAAAAATTTGATCTAATGAATTTTCTTCAATCAATGAAATTGGTTGAGAAAAGTTCATTCCAAAATAATCTATCTTCCGAGAAATTATAACAACTTGATTTACTAACATTGCAAAAGCATCGGATTCATGAATATTTGTTGTATTCTTAGGATTTACCCTCACAGAAGGTCATTGAAAATTATTAGTAGCAATTTCTTTAATTAAAGCATAGGTGTCATTAAATGGTTTCGGCATCAATGAACCCGAGCAGTGACATTGATGATAGATCTAAGAGATCCAACTAATCAATTATAAATAATTTGAATTATTAACCAATCTTATATGAAATAGTGTGAACACTTTCTCAGGAGATCTTTAAATCGTTCTCACTCTTTATAAATAGATTCCCCTTCAAACTAACAAAAAGATGTAATATCATTTCTAAGCTTTGCAGTTTTTTATGGTGGAAAATATTTAGCGCGAAACTTCTGCGCTAAATCACCCCAAGTTCTGATGGATCCAGAAGCTAACGAATTCAACCACTTCTTATCTTTATCTCTCAATGAGAATGGAAAAAGTTTAAGTCCAAAAGCATCATCTAAAATACCATCATAATTAAATGTAACATACAATTTTAAAAACATTGGTAAGATGTAAATTTAGATCTTCAATTGGTACTCTCCCAAATTGATTATTATATATTATTTGGATAATAGCAGTTTCAAGTTAAAATGAATTAGCCACTACAACAAGATTTTGAATACTACCATGAAGTTCATCCAATGAAGGATTTACATAATCTCTTAAAGGTCTAAATTATTGATGGATTTCAGCATTTCAATTACTTTGGTTTGTAATTTTTTGGATTTTTTTATCTTTTTTAATATTTTAGTTTTTTTATATTTTTATGATAGTTCTTTCTAATTCAGAATCGTAGGGCACTAGTCCTTTAGAACCTTAACTGTGCATACACTACTATAAAATAAAATAAAATAACACAAATAAGAACTTATATATAAAAACAACACAACAATTTCCTATAATAAATCTAAAAAGTTTAAATAAGACTTTTAAAAAGTAAAAGCTTGTTTTTTTGTTAAAATTTCTTCAAAAAATATTATTTTAGAGCGCTTGGTAACAGTGACAAAAACTTGATCCCTGGTACAAATTATGCTTACATTAATATTATGATTTATTTAATTATATCACTTTCTTTCCAACGGTTCCAGAAACTCGATCCCGATATAAATAAGTTTTCAACAGTTATACTTTAAAATTAGGATTCTACGCAATTATACGCATCATTATCAAATAATACATGACTTTCTGATTAAATCCCAAATATCGAACCCACAAGGAGATTTTAAGAGTCTACCAGAAGAAATCAGTTAACAAAATTTAATTTAAAAACAATCTTACACAAACTATAGATGGTATTACAGAAACAAAAGTTTAATTCTTTTTGGTAATTTTAAACAGCTAACTCGGTTTAGCAAGATTTTTGTAAGATGAAAGCAATGCAATAAAGTATTTTTTTTCTTAGCATGAATCAGTAATAAACATTGGAATTCAGTAGCAGAAATATCTAAAAATGTGTTATGTCAAATAAGAGTAATATTATTCTTTACTCTTACTAGAAATACTATAAAGAACATAGATTAATCTAAAACTTTACTAATCTTGAAGACATGTAGAGAAGATACTAGCTCTTACTCTAGAGTTTCATCTTCTCTCTCCACCTGAGAGCTAACATCACGTATCAAGACACAAAACATTATATTGAATTGGAGGGTTTAGCTTGCCACTCTAAAAAATCTTTTAATTCTACACTGATCAAAGTATATCTCCTTATTTATTTGCACTCAACCATATGAACTACTTTCTCATCCATATAATCTTATGTGATTCTTACCATAAGTTGACTGAGACAATACCATCACAAATCTTATATGTTCTCAAAACAAATGTTAACAACTTAATTTGTCAAATCAAGATAAAAATGAGGTGCAATGTTTGAATCGTCACAACTTCTTCCAACATTAAAGATCTATACTTCATGCAACTTCCATCTATCACTTAATTACTTTATCATTTTAAGAAAAAAGATAAGAAAACTACTCAGAATTATAGAGAAAACACAACAAAATTTGGTTTAGAAGTAGAAATCACGATGAAAACACAAGAAGTCTTAATTAAAAACTAAAATGCAATCACAAAGATAAAGACATATTTGAAGTTCCTCTCCACCAAACTCTTGAAGTTCCTTTGAATCCCTTACTTTCTCTTATAAACCTCTCTAGGTTTGGCACCCAACCCTAAAGAGTCAAAATCTCTCTCTTTTTTCCCTTCTAAACCCAACTCTCACTCTAAATGAAATATGTCTTATGCTAGAATTAGAGATGGTGTGTGTGAACCTCTCTCCGGGGGAAGAAGTTTTCTGATCTCCAAGTCCTCCTTGATATAATTTTCCAATAGATGATTTGGGGTCTCTTCAAAATATTTCCACATTCAATGAATCCTCCAAGAGATACCTCCTTTAAGAGCCATTTGAATATAGTTTGGCGCCCAAAAATAGTTATTTACATTTGCCTCACAGGTTGCCTCAAACACCTCTTCAAAATGCGCCAAAAATTCGTTAAATTTTCCAAAGTAACTGTCGATACTTATGTGAGGTCTTGGCGCTTAGCCGCGGGGCCCTGAAGCTTAAGTGCAAGTCCTGGGCACTTAGGCCCAAAATTCATTTTTGCACCTTTCTTTCTTTTTGCTTCAAATTTGATTATTTTTCTCTCCTTTCATCACATTTATCCATTTTATTATACCTGCAAGAAAAACACAAATATCTTCCATTAAAATGTAATATCCTCAAAAATAGATATAAAAAAGTGTATAAAAATACTATATATTTTAGTTATATCACCCATCTACGCAGATATTACACATCTTCATATATTTACACCCTCACTACACTTCTCCACATATTTACCCATACACTACACTTCTTCACATATTTATACACATTACACTTTTTCACATATTTACACATCCACAACACTGCTTCACATACACTATACTCCACATATTTACTCATACACTACACTTCTTTACCCATCTACACAGATATTGCACCTCTTCACTTATTTACACCCACACTACACTTCTTCACATACACTACACTTCTCCACATATTTACTCATATACTACACTTTTTCACACATTTACACATACACTACATTTCTTCACATATTTATACAAACATTGCACAGTTTTGCACGCCTAGACCAATGCTACCTTTCTTTACACGCCTACATAAGATATACACTGCCTTAAACATATATACAGATACTACACTGCCCTACAAATCTATACAGATACTACACTCCTATTATATAGAGGTCCACTGGTTAAATGTTTTGATTGTGGTTAGGAGTTGCCCTTCTTCGACAATTTGAGCTGGCAACCTCTACCCAAAGTTGGATTATAAAGCACATAGCCTAGCTCTGACCCCACTCCAACCTGAACGCTTAAGGATTTCTTCAAGTTTTCTGTGTGTTTCATACAATTTTCTTTGAGTTTTCGTGGCATTTGTGACTTTTTCTCAAGCTTTTTTATGTGATGTTTTATTGCTTATTCTCTACACTTAAATACATGTTTACCTATTAAATTCTTTATTATAATTTTACCTACGATGCTAACCCCATTTACAAGAACAACAATAACAAGAAAATTAAGTACCTAAAGTTTACAGTATATTTATAGTACTATATTGCATTTTTTTTTACTGTCCCTTATTTTACATTTCATTGTTTTCTTTATTGTCTATTCTACTGCTTTCCTTTACTGCACATTCTTATAGCATATCCTGTTTATACATTTCACTACTCTTCCTTACTGTACACTTTACTGCATTTCCCTTTATATTGTTTTTCTTTACTGCACTTTTCGTTTCCATTTCACTATATATTTCACTTGTGCATACTTTAGTATACATGTAGGAGCCCCCTAGGGTAGAGAACAGTAAGACATATGCTAGGAGGTACACCGCGGCAAGACACTTGCTAAACCTTTGCATGTACACCTTACACCTTAAACCTGTTACTCGATCTTGCTACGACATGGAGCATGAAGCGCATTTCAAGGGCAGTACGACAAGGATGCAAGTAAAGGACATCTACTGACGAACTAAGATTATAATAGATCTATAGCTAAAGTTTTTTCCTTAATTTAAATAACAAACCATAGAATTTCGAGATGGTTTGCCTAACGCAACGTAAATTCTCACATTGTCTTTAGGCTTTTGCGGAATCCTGTTGTGCAATGTCCTAATACTTAGAATTCCAAGGTTGACATACGATACAATGTAAACTCTCCTATCTTTCTAGGTTATTTGCACGATCGGATATCGTGCAAATGTAAGTCTAAAATCCTAAACTAAATTGCAGGATTAAACATTAAATAATTTTATTTCAAAAACTTAAAGGCAAACATTAGGATAGTTGAGAAGTCATTGACGTTTTCCCGAATCCATGACATCCTACTTCTTCATTCCTTTGGATTCCTAAAAATAATTATTCCTATTTTAAGTCATTCCCTTTTGACTCTCCTATGTCCAGTCTTGAGAACCTAAACTTTGAAAATCTTAAATAATCTAAGTGTTCTTAAATGACTTAGATTATTTAAGATGTAAATCCAATTAAAATAAACTCAATCTAATCCTTATATTAGGTAGAGGAACATATCGGTCATACATAAAATGTTTCGCATATAAAATGTATATCATAAAACTCTTTGGTTTTTGTTGTTAAGCCTACTACAAGTAATATGTTTATTCTTCGAGATAGTGTATTACTTATAATATTATGCTCGACCGTCTATAGAGATCTATTTGATCTCATTTATTTCAAAAATTAAAATATTATTTATTTGAAAATTAAAATACTATTTTTCAAAAATCACAATTACCTAGATATATTATTATTATAATAAAATGATTGAATTCTCCAAAAGAAATTCTCCAGCCGACAAACTCTGGCCGACAAATCAAAATTATATTTATATTAAGTTTAATTTTTCTTAAAAAAACCAACCAAGTCAAAGTTCTGACCGACGCACCTATATATTAAAAGGTATACTTCATAATTAAAAGATATTAACAAATGTAACTTTAATGCGATATTAAGGAAATGAGAATCATGCATCTAAAAAATTTATGTTACGGTATCGAATGTGTAAATATTGAAAAATAATGTTTTATGCATCTAAAAATTCTTATTGAAAGTTGGGAAAATTATTCTATCAGGACTACCAACGTAGAGAACCATTCAGAGTCCAATGAAATCAAGTCACATAGCAGTGACAGAAAAAAAAAATAAAAATCAACCCGATGACATAAGTGAATATTCCTCTCGTGTTGTTCTGTGTTATTCAGATGTTATTGTATTCTGAGAATATTTCCGGTGTTATAATAACACAATAACACATCAATAACACTTAACTAACACACAATAACACCTAAATAACACGAAAAGAGTATTCACCTATTTTATCGTGCAGATTTTATTTTTTTCTGTCACCGCCACGCACTATTTTATTGGACTTCGAATGATTCTCTATGTTAGAAGTCCTGACATAATAATTTTCTTGAAAGTTGCATATAATATTGTGCACAGCTTATAATTCCTCCATAGAAGACACCACACATTATAGCTTTCAAAGTCATAGTAATAAGATGGCACCAATCCAAACGAAAGCCCAGTTGGAAAATCATTTTCAAATTTAGCAGAACAAACCAAAATAAACCAACTATTCATACCACAACTAAATTCTTCCTACCTCAGTGGAGTTCAGATTAGGATTGAGAGTTTGAGACTGATAGAATATAGAAAGAAAATGAAAGAAAGTGCTGCAACTTATATTTCATAAAGATGAATAGTTACAAATAATGAAACCAATTATATATAGGCACAAACCTATGAGTTGTTAATTGCACCTAAGAGTAAGGTGTTTACAATAATGATATTCTCAAACTTAGCATCTAGCGGACGGATGTCAAGTTTGTTCCTAAGCCTTTGAAAATTAGATGTAGAAAAAGCTTGTGTGAATACATCCACAATTTGATCTTGAGTGGCTATATGCTAAACTTTAATAATCTTTGCTGCAATTTGATTTCGAATAAAGTGATGATGAATTTCTATGTGCTTGGTGCGGGCATGGAAGAGGATTATTAGTTAGGGGAATTGTTGATGTACTATCACGGAAAATAGTAGGAATGTCCATAGATAAGTGAAATTCAGTTAGTCGTTGAATCCATTTGACATCTACTATTGCCAAAGAGAGTGTGTGATACTCCTCCTTTGTAGAAGATTTGGCTACCGTAGTTTGTTTTTAGACATTCCATGAAATCAAATTCTCACCATAGCACATGCAATTTCCTGATACGGATCTTCTAGTAATGGGATCCCCTGCCTAGTCCGATTCTAGATAAGAGTGAACTGTAGAGGAGTTGGTGAATCGAAGTCCATGAGTTGGAGTTACTTTAAGATATCGAAGAATGCATTTGATTTGTTGGAGCATTTGATTTGTTGGACGTTTTCATGTGTCGGCGAATGCATATGTTGGCACACCTTATTGACCGCATAAGTGATATCTAGTCTAGTGACCATAAGATAATGTAGCATGCCGACGAGTTGTCAATGGAGAGTGATATCCGAGAATGATTGTTGTGTGTCTTTGTCGCTAGTTACTTTAGAGTAGCTTTATACAATTCTACATTCCAATTTTATTTAGCAGATCCAAAGTGTATAAAGTTTGATTTAAATGGTATCTGAATTCCATCATGTGAAATTGAATACCTATAAATACTGTTGTTTGCCCCATCTCCTTAATTAGAAACATAAATTCTTTAGGTACCAACAGGGCTTAGTAGCTTGAGAGTGCCTTTTGATTTTATAGGCCCACTTGCATCATATACCATGTAATCGGAGGTTGGAGAGACTAGTTCCCAAGTCCCTTGATGTTGCAGTGCAAGAAATTCTTGAGACAGCTTCTCTCCATTAAGAAATTCTTGCATCATATACCATGATTGGTTGACTGAAGCTAGTTAGTTCGGGTACTTCAGTGAGTTGATTCCGTAAATCTAAAATTTGTTTGGGTTTCAACATGCCTATCTTTAGCCTGGTTTGCATTGAGTGAATGGAGGTAGGATTAGAGAACCTACCTAGAGTTGGAGATGCCTCTCCAGCTGATAATTGTGAATGAGGCAGTAGTTTGGTGGGATGAAGCTGATACAATAGATGATTGGTTCGGCGTATCTCTGTGGAAATGAAAACTATTGCTCTCGTATTGAAGGTTCAGTTGGTGATGATTGACCAGTACCAGAGAGACCTTTCGGCGCAGTAATGGTGGGAATATCAGCTACTTTGTCAGGTATGAACATGAGGAGTGGTATGTATGAGGTGGATGGGGAATTGCATGTGTTATTGGGTAAAGAATGATATGGGAAGCATTCTTCATAAAACAATACATATCAAGCTATGATAAGTTTGTTGGTTGTAGGATTATAACAGCAATAACCTTTGTGTTGAGTAGAGTAACCCAAAATTATACAAAGAGAAGCTTTAGTTAGCAGCTTGTTGGTAGGATTGTGATGTTGCCACGGATGACAAGATAAGCTGAATATTCGCGGATGAGCATAGCTTGAAGTTGTATGATACAATAGTTGAAAGGGTAAGAGGTCCTTTGTGTTTCTTGACGGCATACCATTTATTAGATAAGTAGTTGTTTGTACTGCATTGATCTTGAATTTGAGTGGCAATTGGGATTTGAGTAAGGGAGCTCATACCGTTTCTATAATGTGATGTTGTTTACGTTCTGCCACTCCATTTTATTGTGGAGTGTAAGGACAACTTAGTTGATGTATTCCATTTGAAGATATATGTTTAGAAAGCATGAGATGTCCATCCATTCGAAGTGCTTTGACAGAAGTATTGAATTGATTAATGATGAGTTTATGCAATTGAATATACTTTGAGAGAACTTCTGGCTTGTTTGCCAAAGGTATTAACCAAGACTAACGAATACAATCATCAACGAATAGAAGATAGTGTTTAAACCCATAAATTGATAAGACGAGATGGTCCCAAAACATCAATATGCAACAAGGGATGGTTTATTGCTGCAATTTATTGAACTTGGTAACAACAATTTATGACTCTTAGCATACATTCAGTGACTACATTTAGTAGTGGAAGCAGATATATGTAAAGACTTATCCTGAAGCAAGATGAGCTTGAGTATGTCAGCATTGGGTGCCCGAGCTTTTGGTGCCAATCGGTGTTCGATATAACTCGAGTATGGAGAGCGCTTTTTGCTGTCTTCTTGAGGATTAACCGAGTAGACTTTGTTTGGTGCGTCCACTGAGAAGTTGGTCGTTCGTTTTGGGATCCTTTATTTGATACTCAGTCAAATCGAATTAAAATGAGCAATTATTGTCCCAAACAAAGTTATGCACAAACATCAAGTTATGAGAGATAGGAGAAGTAAAAGTCTCTTAAGAAGAAATTTATGGTTTGGGGTTGGTAAGATTCCTTAGCCACTATGCTGAATGAGAAGACTCTCACCGTTGCCAATCTAAAGATAGCTGTAGTTGGGTGTAATAAGTGACGAAGCTCCTGTATCAAGAATCCAATCAATGGATAAATCAGATTTCAGATCTGTCGTGAGAGTGGTATGTGATTGAGCTTGAGAATTAAATTTGGGAATCCGCTAAGTTGGACCAATGCCGATAGGAGAAGGTGGCGTGCCCTATCTTTCCACAAATTGGACAAGCAGTTGAATATCTTGGGCGACCGATCGACGTGGAATTCGTTGACGATCTTCCTCCTCTGTTTTAGAAGTTGGTACGACCGCGACCCCTATTGGAAAACAGCGCTAGCTGAGCTATAAGCTTTGTTCCTTTGCGACGATGGTGGCTAAGTTAATTTCCTCGCTGCATAAGAGAGCATAAAGATCTTCTAGAGAAATGGGTTTAAACCTCGTGTGAATAGAAGTTTTGAAAAAATTATAGGAGGTGGGAAGACCATTCAAGATATAAAAGATAATATCTTCAGAATCAACATGGGAACCGGCAGCGACTATTTGATCCACCAAAGTTTTGATTTCGATCAAATATTGATTCATGGAGTTTGTTTTCATAGAGATGTTATGAAGCTCATTCTTGAGTTGTATGACCCTAGATCTACTTGAGGTTTGAAATTTTTTTGCCAAAGTTCTCCAAATAATGATAGTAGTGTCAAGATTTAACACATGAGAAAAGATAGATGAAGAGATATTGGAATAAAGAGCTGCAGCGAGGTTTTGATCGATTAGTTTCCAGCTATAGTGGGCGTTGTTAACCAAATTATCATTGGTTAACGGAAGAGGGCAGATTGAGGTTCCCATCAAGAAGGAATTCAAACCCATTAGCTTTGAATAATTTGTAAATCTGAGAATGCTAAATGGGAAAATTATATGTGGTTAATTGAGTTGTGACCAGATTTTTAATGTTTCCCATAAGAAATTTAAGTGGAGGTATAGGAGGAGAAGAAAACTGAAATGTGTTGGCATCGGTGGAAGAATTGGAGGAATCCATGGACAAGATCAGGAGTAGAGGGTCTGATTTACAGAGGATTTTGGAAAGAAGGGTCTGATTCAAAACTGCCGAGCAAGAGAATAGCAGATCTAAAATAGGTCGATAAATTGAAAATAGATGTGCGATAATAGGTCAGGAGATGAAGGTAAATCCGAAAGAATTCAAAGAATGAAGAGCAATTCAGGTATGCAAAGCTTCAGAATCAAGAAATTGTTCAGCATATGCAAGGAAAACAGAAAAATAGAGTGGAGATGTTATGAAGGCAGAAGATTCTGAAGCCAAGATTTGAGAGAGATTGAACCTGCCAAGGATGAACTTTTATACCATGATAGAATATAGGGAGAAAATGAGAGAAAGTGCTGCAGCTTATATTTCATAAAGATGAATAGTGCCAAATAATGAAACCAGCTATATATAGGCATAAACCTATCAGTTGTTAATTAAACTAAGAGTAAAGTTTTTAAAATAATGACATTGGCAATAGAGCAACAAAAAAGTTTATAAATAAAAAGAACCACAATCAATATAACTCAAATCCAGAAAAATGAATGTGGCTACAAAAACATTAAAAGAAAAGCATATAATCCATTTTGAAATAAAGTATTTACATCAGAAAACAAATTTGGACTAGCAAATCCACATATTCGCATGCCATGCATCTTAAGCTAAGACAAACGATATTATAATAATAAATTATTCGTGCAGTACTCATTTGATTGCTTGTAAGTTTTTTTACATTTTGGGGATAAAAGATCAAGTAGCATAAAAGCAATACTTGAAATATAAGATTATAATTAAATTAAAAAATAAACGAATAAAGTTAAATAGGCTTCTTTAAGGTTTGATAGTATACAGATGATGATATGAAAGACTACGAATCCCAATATATAATCAAGTAATAGGTAATGAAATCTGATAACACTTTTTGTAACATCTTAAAAAAAAAACAATTTACATGCCCTGCATCTTTAAGCTAAGCAAACGATATTATAATAATAAAATATTCGTGCAGTACTCATTTGATTGCTTATGAGTTTTTTTACATTTTGGCGATAAAAGATTAAGTAGCATAAAAGCAATACTTGAAATATAAGATCATAATTAAATTAAAAAAAATATACGAATAAAGTTAAATAGGCTTCTTTAAGGTTTGATAGTATACAGATGATGATATGAAAGACCATATAATCAAGTAATAAGTCATGAAATCTGATAACACTTTTTGTAACATTTTAAAAAAACAATTTAGCATTAATCACTGTTTTACAATGTGATAATTTATGAAATATTTCAACTAGCTGAAAAGAAGTATCATCAAACAATGTTTCACGTATAATAAATTTCACTATTTAAATAAAAGTTTGGGAAATGGAGTCCGAAAGGTGCTGGATTTGTAAACAGGTTGAGATTTAGCTTGTAAGTGCAAATTTGCTTTAATAAATGACAAGCCCACTCAACGTATACAAACATACACAAAAGCAAACCTAAATTTAAAATAACTTATTTTTTTCAAGGGAACTATTTTTTCACCTAAAAATTCAAAACAATAGACTTGCAAATCCAAATAAAAACTAGGCTTCAAAACCCTGTGCTATATTCTCACTATTGTAAGAATTTTCAAGTCATTTTTGACTCAGAATAAAAATTTTTGAGTCAATTTTTAGCTCACAACTCCCTGATAACACACAAAGGTTGCAAAGAATGTTAACAGGCGATGATTTCTTAGTTATAATAGGACTAAAAGCTAGAAACTGTGACAAAAAAACATGAACTTTCCAATGCAAATACCAACATCGACAAAAATACATCTTAAAAATATGACTTAAGGAAGCAAAAAAAGGGGAGTTGAAAAAGCAAACATATGTAAAGACAACATAAACATTTTCTATTTATTTTAGACTAAAATAGTATTGCCTTAATCCTTAAAGATATCCGTGAAAAATAACCGTTCAATCATATGTTACAAAAACATTAAAAAGAGTGAATCACAAGAAGTACAAATTGCAATGCCCCACAAATGGACTCATGATTATAAAAAAAAATACAAATAAAAATAAAAACTCAAAAACAAAAATACATCAAAACTAATCTAGAACTAATCCTTAACCATTACTATCATTCTCAAAAAAAGATTAATAAAAAACATAACTTCTGAAAACTAAAAAAACATATCTCCAAATATGAATTTTATATAGCCGCATTTCCAGACGCAATGGTACTTATAACACAAATGCAAGGCGTCTTAAGAATTGGCCCAACTTCATTCATCTACGAAGGATTTATTGTAATTGTTAGAGAGGACTCAACGTTGGAGATCCATCCCCTCTGCTGGGACCTTCGCCTCCCCTTTTATCCGAATATTATTTTAAAAAAAGCACATTATTTAACTTATCAAAATTTAATTCTGANAGGCGTCTTAAGAATTGGCCCAACTTCATTCATCTACGAAGGATTTATTGTAATTGTTAGAGAGGACTCAACATTGGAGATCCATCCCCTCTGCTGGGACCTTCGCTTCCCCTTTTATCCGAATATTATTTTAAAAAAAGTACATTATTTAACTAATCAAATTTTAATTCTGAATTCAAAGTTTGTTCCAGATCCATGTCCAAATAAAACTTGATCAACAAAATTGAACACAATAAAAATTCCAAAATTCAATATCTATCTAAATGCAAACTTAGAAGATGTCACACAAAACTGTGCATCAATTTTTCACTTTAAGCTACAAGAAATAAAAATATAGAACAATAAATTCTCATCAGGTGATAAATGCAAATGTGAAATTGGTTTAGTGTTTAGAAGAATGACCTTTTTGGAGGGAATGATAAAATTCTCTCTACTATCACTCAGTTCTCCTTGCTCTAAAGATTGATTATTTGGAGCTTATTTATTTTCTCTCTTATATAGCCATAAATAAAAAGGACCACATTTTAAAACACAAACCTAAATTTAAACCATTTATGTCACATCCCGTTGAAAAAGCAAGAATCTAATCACATATTTTTGGACAATTTATAGCTGAAGCTTTTAGAAGAATCTGAAATAGGACGTCATATTTAAGACATCATATTCTAGATAGTTCTAACAGATTCTATAATCCAGACACATTTAAGAGACTCAAGATAATTCATGTCTCTAGAACTATCAGAATATTCTATATATATAAGAATAATGTAGTGTATTTTAGAATCATCCACACATGTAATCTATTTCAGGTGGGGGCCTATAAATAGGAGCCACCATCACATTTGTCAATCATCCATAAAAAGAATAAGAGTTCTTAGCATTGTAAGCTTCTCCCAAAGTACTATATAATTACTCTCTTTCAAAGTTCTTATACCATCTTAAGTTCTCAGTGTTCTAGCCTAGTAATCTTGAAATTCAGGTTGACATGGCACCAAAAAAGTGTGCTAACGCCGCACGGTTAGCTTGAAGAAAGTTAATTGTAATAGTTAGTATCATAGGCCAAGATGCCAACAATGGGCCCTTCAATGACATCTCCTAAATTATCAAAATAAAGAGACAATTCAAGTAATGATTGGATGTTGGGTTCATCTGACCTCCTAAATCCCCAATTCTAGAAGTAGAACAATAGATCACTACGCATGTGCAACAACTATAGGGCTCTCAATAACATCACGATTAAGAATAAGTATCATATTCCCTTGATTCCTGAAATATTTGATCAATTGGGTGAAGTTCGATATTACCCAAAATTATCTTTGTTCAAGTAACTACAAAATATGGATAGCTGATGGTCCTTATGAATTTTTTTGTTATGCCCTTTTAACTTAACCAATGCACCAGCAACATTTTGCACCTTAATAAACAAGCTATTCCACCAATAGCTTGATCAATTCATAGTCATCTACTACGACGATATAGTGGTGTATAGCAAGACCATCGAAAAGCATATGATGCACTTATGTGTTCACGATTCATCTAGAGAATGTGTTACATGTTAAGAAAGGAAAATGCTCATTTGCCACATCAGAAGTGGGATTCATTAGATAGAGGATCAAGGATGGCAAGTTGATGATAGAAGATAGTAAGGTATGTGCTATTCAAGATTAGGAACCACCGTCGAAAGTCCATGAACTACGATCCTTCCTCGACTTAGTCAACTACTATCACTGATTAATCAAGGGGTACTCAACAAAAGCAGCTCTAATATATGCTTAAGAAGAACAAACCATGGGGATAGACAGGGGAATGCCAAAGAGCTTTTGAAGATCTCAAAAAGGCAATAAGCAACAAGCTTGTACTCCAACTACCTGACCATGCTAGGCCATCTGAAGCTCACACTAATGCTTCAAATTTTGCTATTGGTGGTATTTCTATGCAAGAAGGGCATCCAATTGCCTTTGAAAGTAGGAAGCTCAATGAAACATAATGGCATTACATTTAAAAAAAAAAAGACCGTAATCATCCATTTCCTTCGAACATAAAACACTACTTACTCGGGTTAAGATTTATAATCTTGACTAACAATATTGCTACAATTTCTTTTCAAACCCTGAAAAAAATAGAGTTCAAAACAAGGAAGATGGCAGGACTTCCTAGCTGAATTTGATTAAACCATGAACTACAAACCAGAAAAGATGAATGCGGCAATTGATTCATTGAGTCAAGAAAACAACGTTGCAAGCCTATCGAAAGTCACTAGTTCACTAACAAGAAGAATCAAGGAATAAATAAAAGTCGATCATCAAGCTCAGAGCATTATTGCCTTGATTAATCAGGACAAAACCAGAACATTTTAGCTTGAGGAAGACATCACTTATACCAAGCACAAGAAATATACAAGCCAAGAAAGAGAAATCTGAGAGGTGTTGCTTAAGGAGTTTCATTACTCCTTATGAGTAGGAAATCCAAGAATGAAGTGCAAATTTACTCTTTTAAAACCTACTCACTATTGGTCGAGGATGCAAGATGATACTGAAGAGTACATACAAACTTGCCTCATTTGCCAAGATGAGACAAACCAACAACCAGGAGGCTTGTTGGAACCATTACTTATGGTGAGAGGCCATGAGAAAATCTCTCTATGGACTTCATTTCTAGCCTACAAAAGTTTGAAGGATTTGGAAAAATAATAGTTATGGTGGACAGATTCAACAAATATACAACCTTTATAGCCACCCCAACTAATTGTATGGTTGAACTTGCCCGTTATATATTCACAACCTAATCAAATTATAGGGAATCCCAACTAATAGGGAGCTCCAAAGAACATTGTTATTGACTGAGATCCTCACTTTATTCGAAGATTTTGGCTTGAGATGTACAATATTTTAGGATCGAAATTAAATTATCAACGTAATTAAATTATATGGAGTTTATAAGAACATTGTTTCGAAGATTTTGGCTTGAGATGTACAATATTTTAGGATCGAAATTAAATTATCAACGTAATTAAATTATATGGAGTTTAAAAGAACATTGTTATTGACTGATATCCTGGCTTTACTCGCAAATTATGGCCTGACTTGTTCAATATTTTAGGATCAGAATAAAACTTCTCTACAAGCTTTCACCTTGAAAGTGATGAACAGATTGAAAGGGTTAATGTTTTACTGGAGGCATACTTACAACACAATGTGAGTGTCAATCAACAATATTGGGCCAACCTTCTTGACTTTGTACAATTCTCATACAACGTGCAACAAAGCAAAGCAAAAAGTAAGAGTCTTTTCCAGATTATCATAGGATAAAAACCATTAAAACCTCTATCACTTACCACTCAATATGAAGGAAAGAGTCCAGCTGCATTCAGATTTGCTAAACCTTGGCATGAGCAAGCTGACTTAGCTCCGACGCTACACAAGATTGCAAAATAGACGAGGAAATTGACAGATAAGAAAATGAGATATTTGCAATTTAAAGGAGATTTTGTATTAGTGAAACTCCTACCACAATAATACAAAGTGTTTAAGATGAACAAAAGGTTAGTACATAAACATTAGGTATCTGTTGAAGTGATCAAATGTATAGGAAAAGTTTTCTACTAACTCCAACTTCCACCAAATTGAAAATTCATCAAGTTTTTTCCTGTAAGCATGTTAAAGTCATATCATGAAGACACGGAAGACCATCAAGAGGGATCAATAAGCGAGCACCAACAACAAAAGTCACTTCTTTTGATAAAGAAGTGGATGAAATATTAACTGATCAGATCATTCGTCAGCGTGATGTGCCAAATCATAAAGAATATCTCATTAAGTAGAAAGGATAATCAGAAACTGAAGCAAGTTAGCAGTCTTTGGAAACACTATGGCAATTCAAAGATAAAAGCCAAAAATATCATTAAGAAGCAATGAGGACATCGTGAATTTAGGCGGGGAAGAACGACACATCCAAGAAGCTGATCACATTTTTTTTGGATAATTTAAGACAAACTGGAAGCTTCTAGAAGGATCTAGAATAGATCATCATATTCTGGAAATTTCTGGAAATTTCTAGAAAATTCAGAACACATTTAAAAGACTCTAGGTAATTTAAGAAGTCTGTAGAAGTCTCAGAATATCTAAAAGATGTAGGATGAATGTAGAGAGTATTCTAGAATCATCTACACAAGTTGTAGTCTAGAAACTTCTATAAGAAAGGTCAAGGACTATAAATAAAAGCCACCATCTCATTTATAAACCATCCAATAAAAGAACTACTAAGGTGGACTAAAGAATGTTAAAAATGCTGCGAGGACTTCTTCATTTCCTTTAAGGCCTCTAAACACCAACATGAAAAAATTACTCCTTAAACCAAACCATGCAAAGAAGCAGTAGTACAAGAGAATAAAAGATGAAAAAGAGAACAAATGTGTATAAGGATTTTATTTAACAAATATTAAGAACAAAGATAACATGAATATGTTATGTCGATGCCTAAGAGTAATTTAGTCTTTTATTATTTATATATTGGTTAATATAGATAGGCCTAATATGTTTACCGTTAGGGTTACGTATGATATTGTGATTTAAGTCTTAAGTTTAAGGTTTCAGAGAGATAGTCTATCTCTCAAATTTTGAGTCAGGAGATATCGCCTACCTCTTGAATTTTAACGGCTTATCTTTATATACTTGGGTTGTGTTGTTTTGTTTTAAATAAATAATATATTTATTTTTCTGTTTTATGAAAAATTATCTTGATTCATATCAAATTGGTACAAAAGCATTCAACTCTAGGAAGGATCGTTGATTACGGGGCGTCAACTTGTCTTTCCCTAATTTGTGTGGAAGGATCACAACACATAAGGCTTCAAGAATTGCGGCTCTTTGATTGAAGCTAAGAAAGGATCACACTTGGGAAGCCAACGAAGGGACCAGGTGTCGGTCAACTTTTTCGATAGAGATAGTTTTAAAAATATGGATATGAAAATATAATTTTTTGAGATTTAATTTAAGCATAAGAGGTATATAGTTTAGGTTTTGAAAATAGTATGTTTTAAAATGAGACCAAATAGATCTCATTCGTCTAATAGTTTGCATAATCGTGCCTGACACCTTGAATACCACACATTCCAAGAGAAAAGTGTAGACCCCGATATAGGCTCAATTCTGCAAACTAAGAGATTTGTGACATCCATTTGGTCTGCGAACCTTTTATATATGACCGAAAAATTCTCCTATCTAATATAAAGATTAAATAGGGTTTATTTTACCTGGGTTCCAAGTTTCCTATAGAGGCAAGCCCCTATAGTTAATTACATCCCAAATGACGGGAGTCACTTGAGAAAACTCTCGATAATGATCAATGGTTCTAGTCTTCAAGAATTCATGGTTCAGGTTTTCAAGGTAGGATTAGGAAAACCAAATGGGAATGGATCAATGAGGAACACTTATTTTGAGGAGTCCAAAGGAAGGAGAAGGTAGGGGATGTCACTGATCCGAGGTAAACCCTCAGTGACTTCCCAAACTATCCTACTGTGTGGCTACAATTTTTAGAGATGAT
>JXCR01128324.1:334410-348775 GCA_002079205.1 Phalaenopsis hybrid cultivar | reverse complement strand
CTTTGACTGAAAGAAAAATTTCATAAGATTGTGGTGAGACCTATAATGCTCTATCACGCTGAATTTTGGTTTTTAAAAGAGAAGCAAAAAACTAGGTTAAGTCTCGCCGAGATGAGAATGATTAGGTAAATGAGTCGCTTTACACTTGGAGACAAAATGTGAAATGAGTATATTCGTGATAGGGTTGGTGTAGCTCGAGTGACGGACAATTAGAGAGAGTCTTCTTAGATGGTTTGGTCACATTAAACATTGGCAATGTGATGATCTGATTAGAAGAGTAGATGTTTTATATTCGACTTATGTTAAGAAAGACATAGGTAGACCTAGGAAGACTTGGGCATATTGTATAAAAATGATCTTAATTTATTATAATTAAATGAAAATATGACCCTATGTAGGATGCAATGGAGAAAAAAGATTCATGTACTTGACTCCACTTAGTGGGATAAAGGTTTTATTGTTGTTGTTGCTACTCTATTTTCATATGTAATAAATTATTTACATCTTTATTTCTTAAAGTAAATAATTATGTTTATCACACCCCAACTTCAACCTCCCCAAGAGTCAACTGTTGTACTACAAAGATGGACGATTCAATCAGACTAAATTTTCACTAGTACATTTTCTTACATGTAGAATGACACAGTGGGTGAGTAATCAGTTTAACTAAATTGCTCTCAATTCATTTTATTATTCATTCATATTCATATACTTGGATGCGTGCAAATCATATCGTCAAGCAATGTATACATAGCTACTAAATCTAAATAATAAAAGTATGTACCAAAAAGGTCTATAGACTCCCAAAACTATGAAATAAAAAAGCCATGTATAAATCACGCTTTGCTATTTGCTCCGGTGCCCCTAACCATTTCCTAAAAGTCAACGTAGAGTGAGACACAACAAACTCACCGAAATAATCAAAGTTATAACAAGATTTATAAAAGAAAAAGAAATAAAGTGCAGNTGGGAAAGAAAATGAGAAGCCATAAAATTTCCTAAGTGATAGCATCAATGGAAATAGAAATTGAAATATCATTTGCACATTACCCATTTAACATTTAGTTTCATCATTTGCCTATCAAAAACTTCTAAAAAACAATTTCAAGAATATATCGATGAGATAACCTAAAGCTATATCGTATCAATGCAAAGTGTGAAACTCAATAATCCTGAATAAGCTGCACTCAAGAGAAGCCCACGAAAGGCCACAAATAACTTAAAAAAAAGGGGATTGGCTCTGAAATGTTTATATAATGTAGAAAATAAAAATAAGTTTATATTTGCTTTGGTCTTTGTCTATGAAAGTTCTACTGAGGGGAGCTTATGTTTTAATGCTAAAATTCAGCATTCATAAAAATAACAGACATCAATAGAAATTAACTTAAAATAATTTCATCATAGCAGCATGGCTAAAAAGAAATTAAAAATTTAAATAGTATTAGTGTATAAGCCATGTGAATTTTAATTAGATTGAAATAAAAGTGAATAACATAAGAAATATAAAAATGAAATTATAAGGTAAAAAACATAACTTGCCGAATAATAAACAGAGGAGTTAAGCAAGAGTTAACAAAAAGTATAACAAAGTGAACAACTAGCAAACAAAGTAGTTAAAAGCTAAGCTAGTTTCATCATTGATGAGTTACTTCTAGAACTTTCCATTAAATGCAAGTGTGACTACTTATATGTTTTATAATTATTCAACCTTAATGATTAATAAATAAAAGTGTAATCAATCTTATTGATTAATTAATAAAAGTGTAATCAGTCAGCTGAAACTATCAGAAAAATTATAATTAAACTTAAAAAAAATCAGAACTTCTGAGTGCTTCTGAAATGAGAAATATATAAATATTAACGAATATAGTTTAAAATATCATATAAATCAATGTTATAGTCTGCAGCTTTTATTCTATGCTAAAAAGTAGAATGCACGTTGGGCTCTGATGAATAATATTAATCAATCAAGCTTACATACTAACTAAATTGTTACATGGCATGGCACAAACAAAAAAATCAATGTTTAACACAATTCCGTGATGCATATTCAAGTAGTAAGATTTTAAGAGATTTATGTTATAAACTTTTAATGCATCATGTAATGAACAAAAAGATTTATAAAAACCTCATTTGTTTTTTTCTTACATAAAAAATGTTACTTTATTTGACTTTATTATAAAGAAACCTGAGTACCAACGACCACTAAGAGAAATTTAATAAAATAAAGAGGGTTGTGACCATTTTTCTCAACAACTAAATAGCTTGAAAGGAAAAACGATAAAACAAAACTTCTATTTTCTCTCTTCACCTCAAATGAATTACATGTTTTGAATCAAAACTCAATATTCTCAAGTTTTAGCTTGACTCAGACTGGATTGAAAATCCAGATACATTTTGAGTCAAGCTGGCTCAATCATATAAGAATTGATGTCGAACAACTAATATTTAGTTTGAAACAACTAAAATTCCTAAATTGCTAGAGCGCACAAATAGACTCAATATCTTCAGCTAATTAGCTTATTCAAATGTAATTAATCCTAAATTTTAGCAACTTGCACGGAAATAACTAAGTAATTCATACAAGTAGAACCATCTTAACTTTGCTCAAGAGACAGCTTAGAAATGAAATAAGATTTAAATAAGTTTATATTTAAGGTACACAGATGCGGTGTGAAGGGTAGTGGGGCTACGTGAGGTTGTTCAGGCAGCCGGCGTGAATTAAGGATCCAGAGCAGCAGTAAGCGCAGTGCGGTGCGCACGCAAAAGTGAAGCAGTGGCAAGCGGATTCTTGCGAGACAGTAAGAGATTGCTGGAACGTGCGTGTACGCGGAGGCAAAGTAGTGCACAGCGGGCACGAAACCAGCTGCTGCTCTGTGAAAATAGCAAGGCTAGCGGAAGCTGGGGCGCTGTGAAACAATGTCTAAGCAAAGTGATGGGTCTTGGAGGCCTGGGTTGTAGATCACACGTGCGGAACGGCGGAAGTTGCAAAGAGCTGTAGCATTGGAGAAAGATGAAACGTGATCGTGCCATAAGGGTGCCAGCGAGAGAATTTTCAAGAAGAAAGCCTCGCAGCTGGCCGCTGGTTTGGGTGGTCTTTTTTTTTTTTGGTCGCTAACCTAGATTTTCGCTGTCAATTTGAAATTTATAGGAAAGGTTGTGCTTATGCTGTGTCTTAGGAACCCCTCTCTAAACGGTGCCAGCGAGTTCATAAGTGCTCAAATTCTACCTGGGTTAGGCAGTTTGAGCAATTCATATAAATAATTCGAAGCGATGAAATCTGTAATTTTAATAATTAATCTATATTTAATAAAAATTAAGGAAATTCAATATAAAGACTAATAAAAATTGAGCACATTGGTCGCGTATTGGTCGCGCATTAGTCGAGGTCAAAGAAGAGTCAACTTATTATAGAATATTTCTAAAATAGGTTTTCATGCAAGGAGGTCTTTCTTAGCAAGTTAAAATTAATTTCTTAGATCAGCTACAATAATATAGTTATTACATGAGGTTGCCCAAAAGTGAATATCTGTTTTGACTTGGGATTCATCAAAAGTTTTGCTCTTTAGACAAGTTGTCAACATGGGTAATTGTTACAAAGAACTTGTGAGTTAAAACTTTGAGAACTATTCGCTATTAATGATAGGCTCTCAAGGCAAGATATTAGTGATGGCTGACCTGTTAGAAAATGAGGAAGTGCTAATTGAGGATAGACAAAACAACTTATTGCCAAAGGTATTTTTTTAAATACATGTCACCATTAAAAGACTATCACCTAAGAAATAATAGTGTTGGACATGGTTGATTCAATAACTCCTCTAAGGATGAGTTATTGAGATGAGTCGTTTGCAAGGGGATGGCCTCTCAAGGCATGAGAGTGTGTGAACTAAGATTGGCCAAAAACACAACTCATTTTCTCAAAGTAAGATCGTTGAGGCCTCTCAAGTGAACTCATTAAGAATAGATGAGTTATTACGATAAGTAACTAAGGTAGTTACTGCTTCAAAAAGACAATGTTTGACCATAATCATTTAAAAAATATTCATTGAATTGATCGAATAAATTGAAAAAGACCAACTTCCTTAACTTGTTTAGCAACAAGTTTTTTTAAAAACTCATGTGAAACTATCAAGTAAAAGATAAAGGAGTTAACATTATACATAATCAACTAGGGTCTTAATAATTCTATCAGGAGTAGCATATTTCCAAGCAAGGTTCACCAAAAAGTGTTGGATAAAGGTTCTTGGAACAACCAATCCAAGGCATTGAAACCGAGGGTTTGGCCTTATGGCTCGCATGATTAGGCTATTGAATTAAAACTCTTTAAATAAGGAATAAATATAGATAATATAAACTTTATATAGGTATGATTGGTTATTTTCTATATAATATTGGGAGTTGACCTAATGTTATTGTATTTAAATTTGATTGTAATCATTTTGAGAGTAGCCTCGATGAATCTCATTTAATCACATTTAAGCATATAATTTGATTTCTTACAAATACTTTGCATCATGGCTGTGGCATTAAAATAACTTATTGCTTTATGACTTAGTTGTTTACACTAATGTTGAATATCATGTTTAAGAAATTGATTAGAAAAACACATATAACACATTTCATTTTATTGGGTCTCTCTAAAAAGTAAAAGGTAATATCTTCATCCACGCTAGAGTATGATTGCATACTTGTGGATTGCTATAAGACTCAATTCCCACGGTTTAAACAATAAATTAATGATTATTAACTCTGAATTAAATGCATTTTAGTTGAGTGTAATAACATTAGAATCATCAACATGATTAAAAGCTTATTTAGTACTCCTCAACTAAACATATTAAGTTTAAACTACATTTCATTAAATATTATGTCGTCAATAACGGTGTCGATGTTAACATAACATGAGTAAAACTCTTTGATAATGTAAAACAAGTCATGAGTGACTAAAACAAAACTGTTGTGATGGGCTTTATGAAGATGTACAAACATTGACAACATCAACTTAAATAGTAGGGTGAGGAACTCTTAAAAATAATTATCTTATAATTTTTCTTTATTGTCCTATTTGTACCATAAGAAAATCGTGAATGACTTGAATATAATATAAAATTTCATAAAACAATTAAACTCTCTTAATACCAACATATCATAACCTTAAATTGATATACAATATAAAGAAATATTGAGATAATTGATTTAATTACTATCATATCCTTCACATCCGCAGTTTAAATTTATAATATACCGTTAAACATTAAACTTAAAATATCACACATTTAATATAATAACTAATCAAATTAATATTTAACAATCACACAACCATCTAATTACTTCAAGATTATACACGGGAACACACATTTCTCAGTAGATTTGTACAAAACAGGCTTGCAATCCTCATACCCACCAAGAACGTGTAATGTAATTTAGGACAACCACAACCTGTGCATATCATGCAGCTGACTGAAACTAGTTGATTTCAGGGACAAGCGAAACATCTCCCTCAGTTTTACACCATCCCAAACTTTAACAGCAGGCGCAGGCTGGCTTGTCCCACCAGTTTTGTTGCAGCCACCTGAGAGAGAAGAGGATAGCATGTTCTTCAACAGATTTTGTAACTTACTCCAGAATTTTGATTTTATCTGTGAATCCTGATCAATTTCAGAGTCTTTATTTGTTCCTATTATCAGTCGTCCATCAAGTAGGTGAAGTAGGGCAGCTTCCAGCATCTGCCAAAAAAAAAAAAAGTTAGAGTAAAAAGTAAAAAATGTCTGTTGCTGCTTTTTTTCTTTAATAAATTTGAAAATCAGTTGTGTCAATCTTTTTAGTGAATTCTAAAGTCTGACCATAGCCAAAATTAATAAAGTGTAAGAGGAAAATTTACTAAGATTTTCATCATAATGGTTGAGAATTTTAAAGCTTTTGCAAGGTAAATGAGTTTATCCGATATTTACAGCAAATAGAACAGCGTAGTCCCTAGGAAAAAATGCTACACGAGGATGTAGAAACGGTAAGCACCTACAGAAGAATAAACAATATGCAAATAAATGAAAAATCTGGAGCTCCATTTCATATACAAGAAATATGAACTATGTCCAATTATAAATGAACATCTCTACAAACAAATCATAAATACATGTTAGCTTTGGGCATATCAAGTGGACTCAAATAGAAGAATGAAACATCGACTGTTTGAAGCGTTACAACACAATAAAGATGCTTTCTTCAAAAGAATTGATTATATGATTTTGAAAGACAATTCACTTCGGAGAAAAGTTCTAGAAGATAAAAAAAAAAAAAAACTCCAGGCTTCTAACNTACAAGAAATATGAACTATGTCCAATTATAAATGAACATCTCTACAAACAAATCATAAATACATGTTAGCTTCGGGCATATCAAGTGGACTCAAATAGAAGAATGAAACATCGATTGTTTGAAGCGTTACAACACAATAAAGATGCTTTCTTCAAAAGAATTGATTATATGATTTTGAAAGACAATTCACTTCGGAGAAAAGTTCTAGAAGATAAAAAAAAAAAACTCCAGGCTTCTAATATACCGACAAAGCTACCAAACTTTTAAGTTTCAAAAGCAGCATATGCTTAGTGATGAAATGGTTAACAGGTAGAGGAATGAATAACAGGGAGGTAGAAGAAAAGTCTGGAGAAGCTGAAACATTTTTTTTTTTTTATCTCAAAGAGGTCATTGTAGTTTTATAATCAAAATCAATTACTTAGCAGAGGAGTGGGTGTCAGAGATTGATTGGGAGGCACCATCANGTGATGAAATGGTTAACAGGTAGAGGAATGAATAACAGGGAGGTAGAAGAAAAGTCTGGAGAAGCTGAAACAATATATTTTTTTTATATCAAAGAGGTCATTGTAGTTTTATAATCAAAATCAATTACTTAGCAGAGCAGTGGGTGTCAGAGATTGATTGGGAGGCACCATCCTGTAAATCAGGAATGCGTCTACACGAATCTCAAGAAGTGATTGAAGTCATAAAGAACATGGATTATTCGCCATACAATTGGTCGGTCTCATAGCCCGACCGAAAGAAGAGAATAAACGACCCAACAAATACTGCACGACCGCGTCAACACCTACTTACCAGTGACTACCATCATGAAATTTAGCAACCGCCCAGGATGAGGTTCTTCAATATAGACACAAAACGACGGTAAGCTGCTTGCTGGATTATGGTGATTCACTCTGTACCAGATGAAATAGTCCTACTCAAGGACGATGTGTCTTCACATTTGGTCTCCACAGAATGGGTAATCGAAGATCATTAAGTCGACCAAAAAAAGGTTTGGCAGGCCGAATGAATCCTGACCGACCGAAAAAATTCCAAACAATCAAATTGGACAGTTATGAATGAAGAAAAGTGTTTGGCAGTTATAGAAATATAACAGTGCTAACACGGTTACAAAGTCAGAATAAATGTTATTGAGTTACAAATGTGTAAATGCAAAAACTCATTAATTATAGTAACACCCCCTTTTAAATGGGGACAACCGTGTAATTTACGAGATCCTACCTATGAACTATAAATAGAAAAATCATTTTCAAGAAAAAGGACTCCGAATGAAATTCTCACAAAAAATATAGAGTGCTTAAATCTTCTTTCATTCTCTTTCATCCAACTAACGCTTTATTCCTTAAGCTCCACATGACAATTTAGGATCCATCCTAAAAGTGCAGGTGGAATCATGCATTCTACAAGACGAGAACCATGTCAGGGTGAAGGAACACATCAAGGAGATATCTCTAACACGGNGGATTATTCGCCATACAATTGGTCGGTCTCATAGCCCGACCGAAAGAAGAGAATAAACGACCCAACAAATACCGCACGACCACGTCAACACCTACTTCCCAGTGACGACCATCATGAAATTTAGCAACCGCTCGGGATGAGGTTCTTCAATATAGACACATAAAACGACGGTAAGTTGCTTGTTGAATTATGGTGATTCACTCTGTACCCGATGAAATAGTCCTACTCAAGGACAATGTGTCTTCACATTTGGTCTCCACAGAATGGGTAATCGAAGATCATTAAGTCAACCAAAAAAAGGTTTGGTAGGCCGAATGAATCCTGGCCAACCGAGCAAATTCCAAACAATCAAATTGAACAATTATGAATGAAGAAAAGTGTTTGGTAGTTATAGAAATATAACAGTGCTAACAACGGTTACAAAGTCAGAATAAATGTTATTGAGTTAGAAATGTGTAAATGTAAAAACTCATTAATTATAGTAACACCCTCTTTTAAATGGGGACAACCGTGTAATTTACGAGATCCTACCTATGAACTATAAATAAAAAAATCATTTTCAACAAAAAACTCCGAATGAAATTCTCACAAAAAATATAGTGTTTAAATCTTCTTTCATTCTCTTTCATTCAACTAACGCTTTATTCCTTAAGCTCCACATGACAATTTAGGATCCATCCTAAAAGGTGCGGGTGGAATCATGCATTCTACAAGACGAGAACCATGTCAGGGTGAAGGAACATATCAAGGAGATATCTCTAACACAAAGTCTGTCCGGAAATTTGTACATCAACAAATCCAGGGACTTCATGACCGGATGGCCTGACAAATTGCGGAGCTGGCCCAAGTGGTCTTCTCCCGCAACCTGATCCGCCAACACCCGAGACTCAAGCCCAACAGGCGGCCCAAGCATTCGAGCGAGTGGAGGAGTCTTAGTACCACGACAGTGTCCAATCCACACAAAGGTAGAACCACACCCGAGAGCGATAGAAGTCTATCACTGAATGGAGAATGCGTTTGTAATGTAAAAGCCATGCCACCTTGAAAGTTTAAGGTTCTCACCTAGGAACCATATAAAGGTCTAAACGATCCCACTGACCATATTGTGCCCTTTGAGTCGGCAATCTGTCTTCTCGAGATCATCGACGCATTACAATTTTAGCTGTTATAAACTATGCTAAGAGATTCCGCTCTCAAGTGGTTCAATGGGCTTTTCCCGTAGGAATTATTAATTCCTTCGAAGACTTGAAGAAATTTTTTGTGGCGCAGTTTGCAAAAGCCCAAAGCCATGAAAGGATTCGGATTCCTTGTGATATATGTATACAACAGGGACCGAACGAGAGCCTACGGGTATATGTTACATGGTTCTATAAGAAGATGCTTGAGGTTCGGAACCTGTAGCCAGCAGTTGCCAAGACAGCTCTGGCGCAAGGAATAAAGAGTCCACAATTATGATAATTTTTGGGTTTAAGGAGACCCGAAATGTTGGCTGAACTCTTGGAGCTAGCCAACAATCATATTGCGGTCGAGGAGTATATGAACCAACCGATTTTCATAGATGACAAATCGGATTGACAGTTGGGCAAGAACAGGTCGAAGGATGATGGATGGAGAGAGAAAGATGACCCTCATCTGAAGCATGAGAGAGGTTGCTCCTCCATAAGAGATAAAGAAGACGAACAAAATGAACACAAACGTAGTCGATCGAATGATCGGTTTATAGGGGACCGGACGACGTCCAGGTTTACTCCACTTTAAGTTTCTATGGTGGAACTCATAGACGCAATAGAAGACAATGAGTCTTTTTGAAAGGCGACTCTAATGAAAACCAGAGCTTCCCTCGGTAACCTCACAAATATTGTAACAATGAGACCATGGCACGATACTGGGGACTGCAGGCACCTACGTAGCCTGGTAGAGGAGATAATCCATGCCAGAAAGCTCAAGGAGTTTCTAGCCTCAGAAGCTCAAACTCGTCAGAAAGGTAAGCCTCTAGCAGAAAGCGAATTGGGCGGGCCGATCTAGGCGAATGCCTTTCACATAGCAGAAATAGTACTAGCTATACTAGGAGGCGGTTCAAATGCTAGGGTCAACCGAAAAAAATCCGATCATGGAATTAATGTGTTGTGATGCCCGTTCTAATAAATGAAACCACATCATTGTTGTTACCGCACTGATGAGTAATTACAAAGTAGGCAATAACTTTGTCAATACTGGGAGCTTGGGGAACATTTTATTTCGAGTCGCGTTCAAAAAGATGAATCTGACAACTGATCAGTTATTTGCACCGGTCGGCCCGCTGCATGGTTTCTCTAGCAAACGAAAGGAGTCACTTGGTGTAATAGCGCTATCTATTACATGAGGAGAATATGAAAATCGATTTACTAACCTGGAGGATTTTTTGGTGGTCGAAACACCACCAACCTACAATGCAATATTCGTTCGCCCTCTCCTCGACAATTTTCGAGTCATTGTATCAATTTACCACGTAGCTGTGAAACTTTCCTACGATGGGGTCATAATTACTGTACGTGGAGATCTAGAGCAATCCCAAACATGTTGCATGCAAACCATAAGAAGCGTGGAGCATGAAGCATTGAACATACAACACCAACGAGGCCTTGAAACTGACGAGGCTATTATCAAAATCCCAGCAGGTCTAGAAGATCTCGATAAATTTTTTCTAATCAGTGAGACTTTTGATGCAAGTCACAAAGAAACGTTGACCCATATTCTCCAGGAACACCACGATATTTTCGCATGGACGGCGGGTGAAATGCCCGACATTCCCTTCGACGTAGCTTGTCATTAGACTCAACGTCAGTTCAAACGTCCGACTAGTAAAGCAGAAGCTCCGGTCAATGGCAACGACTTTAGCCAAACTAATTTGCGAAGTTAAGAAACCTTTAGAAGTCGGATTCATTTGAAAAGTTAAATGCCCTCCTGAGCATTTAACGTAATTATGGTGCAAAATCAAACAACAAATAGAGAATGTGTGCGGACTTCACAAATTTTAACACTGCTTGCGCGAAGGAGGCTATCCATTGCCTCGGATCGATGTTCTGATGAACTCTGCAATTGGATATTTGGTCATGAGCTTCCTCGATGCTTTCTCTGGATATAATCAGATCAAAATACACCCGGCTGATGCGGAGAAGACAACTTTCATTACTATTAATGAATTGGATGGTTTTACTGTAATGTCCTTCAGGCAGAAAATTGCCGGCGGAACTTACCAGTCCCTCATGGTAGTAATATTTTCTGAACAGAAAGAAACAAACCATTAGATGATGTGCTAGTTAAAAGTAAAACAATCGAACAACATCTGTATGATTTAAAAGAAACCTTCCAAATGTTTACGAAGTTTAATATGAGATTAAACCTATTGAAATGCATGTTTAGAGCCTTAACAAGAAAATTCTGAGGTACCTCTTAACAACCATAAGCATTAAGGTTAATCCCAAGAAAGTAAAAGCACTCCTCGACATGCCTTCTCCCCGTAACACATAAGAAGTGCAAAAGCTTACCGGCAGGATTACAGAACTGAGTTAATTTATTTCCAAATAAGGGGACAAATGTGTTGTTTTCTTCAAAGTACTGTGAAAAGCAAAGAAGTTTGAGTGGGTGAACGAATGCGAGAGATATTTCGAAAATTTAAAGCAGTCGTTAATCTCTCTGCCATTGCTGCAAGGTCCAAAGCCGAAGAAAGAACTTTCATTTTACTTGTGAGTCGGTCCGGAAGCCATTAGATTGGTCCTCGTCTGAGAGGAGTCGGGGAAACAATTTCCCGTTTATTATACCAGTCTGGTCCCTAGAGCACCGAAAATAAGGTATCCTCTCATAGAGAAACTAATGTTTGCTCTTATTGTTTATGCTCGCAAGCTTCAACCATATTTCTAAACTCATCCGATTAAGGTGATCACTGACCATCCGCTTAAGTCTATACCCACCCGACCAGAACATTCGGGTCGATATTAAAATGGTATGTGGAGCTTAGTGAGTATGCCTTACGTCCCTCGAACGACAATCAAAGCTCAAGCTATGGCAGATTTCTTGGTGGAGTTCTCGGAATCAAGCAAATCGAGTGAAGAGTGCCGAGTGGAAATTCAAGCATGGATCCTTCACGTGGGTGGATCTTTGGGCCAAACTAAAACAGGAATTGGGTTGGCTTTAAGCAGTACGACCGGAGAGCATATATATCATTCGGTCATCCTTGATTTTACTGTCACGAATAATCGAAGCATTGATAGCTGGGCTTCGATTAGAATAAGAATTGGGCGCGCTGCATCTAATAGTGAAGTCTAATTCTCAACTAGTAGTCAACCAAGTTTACGAGGAATTTGAAGCTCGAGATAAAATAATAATCAGATACTTGAAAACTGTTAAAATGAAAATGGGTGTGTTCATAAGCTTCCATATTAAACAAGTTGGGAGAAAAGAGAATCAAGTGACAGATCTCTTATAAAAAAATACGCACGTTAGGAACAGAGCACCCCAAAGCTTATTTGGTCGTCTATTGAAGAGCCTAAAGTAATGGAGATGGAAGTGGATGATACATAAAGCTTAGTAGATCCTTACTTCCACTACTTCAAAATAGGAAAAACTCATGAAGCAATGACTGATCCACGGAGGTTCAAGTTCAAAGTTGTCCAATATCTTTTCATTAGAGACACGTTATTCAGATGTGTCAATCAAAGAGAGTGAAGTGGAAGACATCCTCCGGAAAGTACATTCATGCGAAGGTGGAATCCATTCAGGGAGAAAAAGTTTGGCTCATCAAGTATAAAGACAATGTTACTTTTAGCCAACCCTCTTTAAGGATGCAAAACAGTTTTCCTGAAGGTGTAAACAATGTCAAAAATATGCTCCACCACAGCATCTATCAGCTCAGAAATTATAGCCGATTTTTAGTCTCTGACCCTTTACCGTGTGGGGGTTGGATATTCTTGGACCATTCCTGCCTTCTAAGGGATAGGAAATCTTTTTAGCGGTTGTGGATTACTTTTCTAAATGGATAGAAGCTAAAGCTCTTACACGAATCACTACAAGTGTGGTTCGGAATTTTATCTGGACTGAAATAATTTATCAATATGGCTTACACATAATACTCGTTATAGATAATAGAACTAAATTTGTTGAGTAGGAGGTGAGAGATTTCTAACAAAACCAAGGAAGTAACTTGAAGTTCTTGTCTGTACATCACCCCCGAATCAATGGTCATGCTAAAAATGCGAACAAAATCATCCTAAACTTACTAAGAAGGTTGAAGGTGCAAACGTAAATGGGAGAATATGCTTCCTTCGGCCCTTTGGGACGCCGAACTACTCCAACAAAATCAATCTGACAAATGTCATACATGTTTTCCCACAGAATGGAAGCTCTGTTACCAGTTGAATATAATCATCATAATCAAAGTCATCACTGCAACATCTTTTGACAAGAAGGGGTTCACTAGCAATGTGCAAATCAAGAAGGAGCTTCATTCACGCTTGATCTGATAGAAAAAATTGAACAAATGCTACTCTGCGACAAGAAGAAATGAAAAGGACAAGTCGCTACTACAACAAACATGTACGAGAAACAACATTTTTTTTGGGTGATCTAGTTCTGAAAAGAGTCGATCCAACAGCAAGAAGTCAGTTGGTCGACAAGCTTGATCTCACATGGACCGGCCCGTTAATCATCCACAACAAGTTGCTCCTGGTGTGTATAAGTTAAAGACATACACAGAGAAAGTCCTTCCAAGAACATGGAGTGGGGACGACCTCAAAAAAATTTTTCAAGAAACAAAACAATTATTTTTGTATCTGTGATCAAATTTGAGAAGCAATATTATCATTTGGTTTAATTTCTTTTTGAAAGTCGTTTTGTTGAACAAGAAGAAAGAAATACTCGGGAAACTCAAGTATTCTACAAAATGACTGAAAAGCGTTCCAACGCTTGGTCGCAGAAAGACGACCGAAAATCATTCTGATGCTTGGTAGTGGGAAGAGGTTGTGTCATTTGGGATAGATTTGGTGGTGTATCCGCTAAGGACAACTGAGAGCCTGGGAGAGAATGCATCTTCTCGAGTTCAATATTAAAAATGGGTCTAACATCCAACTGACCTTCACTTAAAAGATAATTATAATAATCAAGAAAAATATAAGAAACAGGGCTCATACTGCCAAAGAACAAATATAAGTAATTGCAACAAATGAGATACCAATCAGAAAAAGTTAGTGTATAGTAACTACATGCAAAATACAATAGGATTAGCAACCATAAAACTACAAACCATTAGCAGTTGATTGAAACATACCACATTTGAATGAAACGTGTATGAGAGGTCTATAGAAAGTGCTGCTTGCTCCAAGAGAATGTTAAGGTACATGGCAGGATGTGTCATAGGGCCGTAGAAGTCTAAAGCCTTCTTCCAGTGCTTATCAGCTAAAGAAGAATACCACTTGGCCTTTAGATGCCTGTTCTCTCCTTTAGCAAAGTTAAACTGTTTTTGTTCCAAATCTACAAGTTTCAAGCAATTGTCTCGATGAAAGTTGGCCAGTTGAAAGTGCGCAAAAGCAGCTTCCTGTTTCCGAAGCATACC
>JXCR01128324.1:318243-331396 GCA_002079205.1 Phalaenopsis hybrid cultivar | reverse complement strand
TTGCAATGCTCATTTTCAGAAACACTAAAATAGTCTGATCTGCAGGAACTGCTGGTATCATTAATGTTTCCACAGTGTGCAAAAGAAGCCCTAAAGGTTGATTTTCTATTTTGCTTTCTGCTGTATGCTGGAAGAACATTGCCACTACTACTTGCACTGTTGCCACTGCTTGCTCTATCGTTTTGACAGCTACAGTTTATCAATAAGCAGGAACTGCAGTTTTTCATGTACTGTCCTAGCTTCTTTTTAAGGCGCATAACCTCCTTTGCAACTTCATTTGACACCAGAAGCTCACTGCCTGATGTCCTGTCATCTTCTCCTTCCCTCACTTCTTTACCTTTTGTTCTTTGATAATCTACATATACATCCCCAACAAGAGACCAGGCCTTGGGCCAAAATAAGTAGGCAGGAGATAAATGCTCGGATGGATAACCTTCCTTAAACAGCTTGAAATTCAGGCCTTCCCNTCATCCCATTGTACACCTGGGAGAGAAGTAACCAATTTATGGTCAGAAGTTAACAAAATCTATTAACAAATCATCAATAAAGTGCAATCCAAAATTTCTGAACTGCGCAGTACTAGAAATAGCACAGCAAAGCAGAAAAATGCAAAAATAACACTCAGAGTATGCAAGTCCACATGTTAATAGCAAAAAGAGCTTATCAAATAACAGTGACCCAAAAGGACAGTTTATGGAAACCCACAATAAAGTAAAAGAAATTGTAAGCTAGATGCACGTGGTAAGGGATGGAACCCACCAATTATATATATGTTGCTCAAAATGTATTTAGAACAATGACTTATAATTAATTCAGCACTGAAAAAAGTTAAAACACAGACTATGCGGATATACTTAAGGGGGAAAACTTTATGAAATCAATTTCAGTTTATTCCTTGTGAGTATAATGGCAGCAGTCTAAATGCATAGTTTAACAAGCCTTTCAACAAAGGTTCAAAAATCATTACGATTGCATGATGAGGATGACAATAAATAATAAACCTAAAAGAATGAGAGCAGTTGAAATCGTAGCACTGGCATTGCTGCATACAAAAGGTAGTCAACAATCAGTAGTAAAATTTTGTCGAAAAATTATGACATGAATCCAATAAATCATTGTGTAAATATTATGACATCACCTGGCAGCACACTGCCTCACATGAATATATTGAAAAGTATGAAAGGGACAATGTACGGTGTGGTGTTAAATAAACAAAAATTTCCACATTATGAACACATGCGAGTAAAAATGTTAATACATTAGACTAGTATTAAAATAGAAACATGGCATATAGTTACTCAAATAGATAAATTAATAGAATTAATAAATATTATTTTTGTTGATAATATAAATATCTTATGCATTCAATAAACTAAATGAGTAGGAGAAAAAACTGAGATTGATGGCCTATGTTTTAAAATTTGATATTCGGATATGAGTCCAATGGATAATAATCTGAAAGATAATATTGTATAAGATAATAGAATTGGAGATAGAAGTATAACCCTGAGATTGTTATCCATATTAAGATTCTTAATATTATAAGTGTTTATGCTCTCCAAGTAGATTTGGATATATAAATGAAAAAAAAAATTTGGAACTTAAAAAAATTAATACAAATGATACCTCTGGAAGAAAGAATTTTTATTAAATAGACATGTCGGTAGAGTGAAAGAAATTTTTAGAAGAATTCATGATAGTCGCGGCTTTGAAGTAACAAGTGAAGAAGATAGAATCAATTAGTTATGTTTTAGCTTATAAATTTATTATTGCTAATACTTTATTTAAGAAAAGAGATGAATATATTATCACTTATAATAATAAATCTAATAAAACAAAAATTGATTATTTTCTTTTAAGAAAAATAGATCGTCAAGATAAAAACTTTAAGGTCGTTCCAGGTAAATTTAATGTACCCAACTCAATAATTAGTTCTCAAAATTTAAGATGAAGAGCTGGAAGAAAAAAATACAATGCATATTATCATAGAATTAAATGTGGGCACTTACTTACTTGATTCCATGCGTAAGAGGATCAAAGACGAGATCAAGAAGCTGGACGACAAGATTGCCGATGCTGAGAAAAATCTTGGTGAAAGTGAAGTTTGTGAAGCTCACCTTACGAAGTCATTGTACTTCATTCGAATTGGCGATAAGGAGAAAGCACTCGAACAGCTAAAAGTAACAGAAAGCAAAACGGTTGCAGTTGGCCAGAAGATGGATTTGGTATTCTACACTTTGCAGATTGGTTTTTTCCACATGGACTTCGATCTAATTTTTCGCTCACTTGACAAAGCTAAGAATTTATTTGAGGAGGGTGGTGACTGGGAGAGAAAAAATCGTTTGAAAGTATATGATGGCCTGTACTGTATGGCCACCAGAAAATTTAAAAGAGCAGCCAATTTATTTTTGGACTCTATATCGACATTTACAACTTATGAGCTGTTTCGTTATAACAATTTCATATTCTATACTGTTCTTACAAGCATTATATCACTCGACAGAGTATCACTCAAAGAAATGGTTGTGGATGCACCTGAAATCCTTCAGTGATTGGGAAGATTCCTCATTTATTTTCTGAAATCCCTCCATGAATGCCAGTACAAGTCATTCTTTATTGCTTTCTCCGGCTTGACTGAGCAGATAAAGCTAGATCGCTATCTCCAACCTCATTTTAGGTATTACATGAGAGAAGTCCGAACCGTTGTGTATTCTCAGTTTCTCGAATCCTATAAGAGTGTAACAATGGAAGCAATGGCATCGGCATTTGGGGTTTCTGTAGACTTCATTGATCTGGAATTATCACGCTTCATAGCAGCTGGGAAGGGTTGCGGGAGTTCTGGAGACCAACAGACCAGATGCCAAGAATGCTCTTTATCAGGCAACTATCAAGCAGGGGGATTTCTTATTGAACCGTATACAAAAACTTTCTCATGTGATAGATTTGTAAATCTTTAATTGTTCGTACCCTTTTTTTATGTTATTGATTGAGATGAGATAGAACTTGAATTTTCTTTTAGTTTTAATCTTCTGGGACTATTTCAGTATGCCCTCAGTGACTTCACAGAAGTTATTTAAGCAATGAAGATTTGTTTTCTTCTCTATTCTAAATAAAAAATTAAATGTGGGCACTTAAAAAATACAAATAAAACTGTTTTTTGCGAGTAAATTTCAAGGTCCTAAATTTGGGATGCTCATGAAGAAGCTAAGAATATATGTGAAAAAATAATGAGTACGGTTAAACAAACTATAAAATATGAGTTTAGGGAATCAAAAGAAAAAATTCTTATTAAAAAAAAAAACTGAGGGTGGAATTATAATGTGCAAAAGAAATAAGAACTAGAATCTATGTTATAAAATTGAGAAAAATAACAGATAGCCCGTAAAGAATCTAACAAAAAAAATTGTGATGCTAAGAATTCTATTTTTAATGACCTTTAAAATATATTAGATACTAAAGATAGTGAAAAATATATGCACAAAAAGATAAGGAAAAAAAAAAAAATAGTTCAAGTTAAATATATTAAGGATAAAAATCAGTAAATAATTTTCTTAGATGAGGATATTCAACATAGATGGGTGAAATATTTTGTTAACTTTTTAAATAAAATTTGTGAAAATATGATCAACATTAATGATCTTAATATTGTAATTAATTATATTTTTTTATCGTCGCATTAATAAAATAGAAATTGAGGCGACTTTAAAAAATGAAGTGTGAAAAGATAGTAAGATCTAACAGTATTCTAGTAAAAATGTGGAAATATTTTAAGGAGATGAAAATTTATTGGCTTAATAATTTTTTTAATATTATTTTAAAAACTTTAAAGATGTCTAATGAGTGGAGAAAAAATGTATATATATCTATTTTTAAGAATAAAGAAGATGCACAAGAGTATATAAATTATAGAGGAAAAAGTTAATGTTTCATACATTAGAATTATGAGAGAAATTAATTGAACATAAGATAAGATGTGATATAAAAAATTCTCAAAACCATTTTGGATTCATGTTGGGCGAGTCTATTATAGAAGCTATACATTTATTGAGAGATTTGATGCAGAATTGCATAGAAAGTAAGGATAATCTACTTATGAATTTTAAAGATTTAAAAAAAAATTATAATAAACTTCCAACAAAAAGTATTTTGGAAAGTTCTAGAAAAGAAATGTATTGATATTACTTATATTCAAGTTATTAAAGATATGTATACTAGAGTTGTTAATTATGTTTGAACACAAGGAAGATTGACCAAATATTTTCCTATTTTAGTTGGATTACATCAGGGATAAGCCTTAACCCAATATATTGAAACTAATAAAAGATTCGTAAGACCAGTTAAGTGTACAGAGACAATTAGAATGTTTAGGACATTCGTATGTATTGTTCTGTAGTTCGTTTAGCTCTAATACCATTTTGTATGCCTTAGAAGAAGATGATGTTTCAGATATTTTTTGAGATTTTCCTTCAGGAAAATCTTCTAAGAATAAATTATTTTTCCATCTATATTGTAATTCTTCAATTTCTCTAATATCTTTTCTTATATTTTTCTTAAACTTCCTTAATCCTATTTTGAATTTTTCAAAATCTTTTTTCATTTCTCCTTCAATTTTTTAATGAATTCCTCTTGCTTCTTCGTCTTTCGTCTACTATGAATAATATAGGATCCAACACGCTTCCTATTAAAAGTTTATCTTAGCATTATATTATGTTGTTTCTTTTCTTCTAGGGTTTGACCCTAACGTTTTCGGTTCAAGTCATACTCTTCCATATGGATTTCTAGAGAAGATAAAGAATCAACAAGATCATTTAGATCCTTCATATCACAACCCTATACGATTACTTTAAAAACGCAGGGCACGACATTAGTTCATTTCTTATACTATGCGTAATTAGAAGAAGAAAAAAATAACTTTAACACATCTAGATAATAAAATCATAGCAAAAATACATTATATTATTCATAAGAACTTACATACATCGAAGCAAGAAAAAGATAATTAGTCGTAATGACAGTCACACATAGCTAGAATAGAAAAGAAGAAGAAGTAGATATCTTAACAACCTCTATCTCTTAGAACAGAAGAGAGAGTCTTAAATAGATGAAAAAATGGTACATTAATCGTCACTACTGACATTAAACAAAATCATTGTTGCATCTTTCCAGGCTGGTTGGTTAAGTGGGCTTCGAATAATTCTCAGAATATGCCTATTAGATAAGAGAGAATCTGGTTTTATCAAAATAATTCTTAGAATATTCTTTTTTGATAATAAATTCGTCTTTCTTTTGAGCTGGAGAGATGCTCCTTCTGTCGGTAGTGGAGAAAAATTTGGGAATATTCTTCAGCACTATTTGGTACGTTTACATCTGTATATCAGTAATTTTTTCTTCAAGTTTAAGTTGCATTTCTTGCATTGTCTCTTTCTTCTGACAATATATGCATCGATGTATTCTTTCTTTCTACAGTTTTTGACAAAATATCTCTTTTACTTCTTTTCTTACAACAACATTATTTCGACTAAGTGTGACAATACATTTCTTATACATGACTTCATGTATCTTCTTCATGGGTTGCTTGCAATTGCTGTAAATAAATAATTTGTCAGATGAATAATAAAATAGTGGTAGTATTTATTTTCTTAATTTCTACCCAAATTTAGTATAAATCTTTTGTTGTAGATCTTTGAGGCAATAATTCCATGGGTTTATAATTAAGAGTAGAGGGCTCACTACTAATTTCAAGTTGTATAAGAGATATAACTCCTTTTATTTTTGGATGATTTTGATATATTTTAATATATAAATTCCAGTGTTTTACCACTTGATGGAAAGTATCAACAACTTCAATTACAGGCTTTGGTAATTCCTTAAGAAAATTTTCATCTTCTAGATATATCATTCGAATTAATCCACATTTATATAATTCTGACACTAATTTTGAATCAGTATTTTCGTTAAGGAATATTTCAAATTTTTTAATTGCTTTTTATGGTTTGATTACATTATGCACCGACCAACTGATGATCCGGATAAAAAATTAGATGTTTAGACTTGACTTCTGTTAAGAAAGGTAGATAAAGAAATAAAAAAATGGAACACTTAGTCGAAAAAATACTGGTGTAAACAAAGAAATAAAAGAGATATTTTGTCCAAAACTGCAAACAGAAAAAAAATACATCGATGCGTGTATTGTCAAAAGAAAGAGACAATACAAGAAATACAACATAAACTTAAAGAAAAAGCCACTGGTATACAGATGTAAACGTACCAGTTAGTGCTAAAGAACATTCTCGAATTATTCTCCACTAAAGACAAAATTATTATCAAAAAATAATATTCCAAGAATTATTCGGAAAAAAGAAAATTTTCTCTTATCTACCAAGCATATTCCAAGAATTATTCGAAGCCTACTTAACTAGTTAGCCTAGAAAGATGCAGCAATTATTTTGTTTAACGTCAGCTGCGACGATTAATATACCATTTTCTCAACTATTTAAGGCTCTCCCTTCTCTTCTAGGAGGTAGAGCCTGTTAGGATTTCTACTTTTTTTCCTATTCTAATTATGTGTGACTATCACTGCGACTAATTACATTCTTCTTGCTTCGATCTCTGTAAGATTTTATGAATAATATAATATCTTTTTGCTATGATCTTATTATCTGGATGCGTTAAAGTTATTTTATTTTGTTTCTTTTCTTCTAGCTACGCACAATGTAGGAAACAAACTAATGTTGTGCTCTGCGTTTTTGAAGTAATCATATAGGGTTGTGGTTTGAAGGATCTAGATGATCTTGTTGATCATTTATCTTCTCTAGAAATCCACAGGGAAGTGTATGACATGAACCGAAAACGTTAGGGTCAAACTCTAAAAGAAAAGAGACAATATAATATAATGTGAAGATAAACTTTTAATAGGAAGTGTTTTAGACCCTATATTATTTATGATAGACAATAGACGAAGAAGCAAGAGGAATTCATTAAAAAATGAAAGGAGAAATAAAAAAAGATTTTGAAAAATTTGAAATAGAATTAAGAAAGTTTAAGAAAAATATAAGGAAAGATATTAGAGAAATTGAAGAATTTCAACATAGATGGAAAAATAATTTATTCTTAGAAGATTGTCTTGAAGGAAAATCTCAAAAAATATCTGAAACATCATCTCCATCTAAGACATACAAAATTGTATCAGAGTCAAATGAACTACAGAACAGTACATACGAATGCCCTAAACATTCTAATTGTCTCTATACACCTACTTGGTCATATGAATCTTTTAATGACGAAAATTAGTGTCAAAAATATATAAATGTAGATTAATTCGAATGATGTATTTAGAAGATGAAAATCTTCTAAATGAATTACCAAAGCCTACAATTGAAGTTGTTGATACTTTCCATCAGGTGGTAAAACACTAGAATTTATATATTAAAATATATCAAACTTATCCAGAAATAAAAGTAGGAATTATCTCTTTTATATAACCTGTAATTAGTAGTGAGCCTATACTCCCAAATATAAAACCATGGAATTATTGTCCCAAAGATCTATAGCGGAAGATTTATACCAGAATTGGGTAGAAACTAAGAAAATATATACTATCAATATTTGGGTTTATTATTCATCTGACAAATTATTTATTTATAGTCATTGCAAGCAACCCACGAAGAAGATACATGAAATCATATATAAGAAATGGATCGTCACACTTAGTTGAAATAATATTGTTGTAAACAAAGAAGTAAAAGAGATATTTTGTTCAAAACTGCAAAAAGAAAAAATACATCGATGCATGTATTGTCAGAAAAAAGAGACAATACAAGAAATAAGACTTAAAAAAGAAAAAAAAAAACCAATGATATACAGATGTAAACGTACCAATTAGTGCTGAAGAATATTCCCGAATTATTTTTCACTACTGACAGAAGGAGCATCTCTCTGACTCAAAAGAAAAGCGAATTATTATTAAAAAAGAATATTCCAAAAATTATTCCGACAAAAGCAGATTCTCTCTTATCTATCAGGCATATTCCAAGAATTATTCGAAGCCCACTTAATCAGCCAACCTGGAAAGATGCATCAATTATTTTTTTTAACATCAACAGTGACGATTAATGTACCCTTCTCTCATCTATTTAAGACTCTCCCTTCTCTTCTAAGAGACAGAGCTTGTTAAGATTTCTACTTCTTCTTTCCTATTCTAGCTATATGTGGCTGTCACTGCGGCTAATTATCTTCTTCTTGCTTTGATGTTTACAAGTATTTATGAATAATATAATGTATTTTTGCTACAATCTTATTATTTGGATGTGTTAATGTTATTTTATTTCGTTTCTCTTCTTCTAGCTATGCATAGTGTAGAAAATGAACTAATGTTCTGCTCTTTGTTTTTGAAGTAGTCATATAGGGTTGTGGTCTGAAGGATCTAAATGATCTTGTTGATTTTTTATCTTATCTAGAAATCCACAAGAAAGAGTATGACATGAACCGAAAACGTTAGGGTCAAACCCTAGAAAAAAGAGACAACATAATATAATGTTAAAATAAGCTTTTAATAAGAAGAGTGTTGGATTCTATATTATTCATAATAGATGATAGACGGAAAAGCAAGAGGAATTTATTAAGAAATGGAATGAGAAATGAAAAAAGATTTTGAAAAGCTCAAAATAAGATTAAGAAAGTTTAAGAAAAATATAAAAAAAGATATTAGAGAAATTGAAAATTTACAATATAGATGGAAAATAATTTATCCTTAGAAGATTGCCCTGAAAGAAAATCTCAAAAAATATAACTAGGATTGGATACATGTCCAACCCAAATTTATGCACCAAATTAGTAAAATATTTCATTCAGATGTCACTGTTTATGATGATATTGATCACTTGTTTAACGTGCATCTTGAAGGGAAACGATCCTAATGTGTCTTAATTGGATGAATATCCCACTATAATATCATTCAACATAGTCATCAAAATAGATATAAAACTAGTTAATTCATTATATTTGATTCGACAACTATAATTTTTTTTTTCTTTTTCCATCTTTCTTTCATTTTTTAAAAGAAGAGTTTAATATATAGCTTGATCTTTTTTTTTTTTCATCGGTATCTAAAAAAGAGCATAATGTAAGATGAGGCTTATCATCAACCTTCTTTTGTTCTTTCTTTGGAGAAAAAAAATTCTCCTCGTAAAGTTCAAGAGCCTTCTCCTTACTGCCATCGTTCATGTGCTACATAACTATCGCCATCATATTAGCTAGCAATAATCAACAATCAAAAGCAAAGCAAATTTTGTAATGCCCAATTTTCAATAAGTTAAAAGTGCACAATAACCTAATAAATTATATACAAAATTCTAACTTCAAAAATCATTAAAAAATCATTTCATTGCAATCTATACTTGAATCGATTATTTTGATATATAAAAGTATATGTTAATTCTTAAAGACGAAAGAGTTATGGAATTATTTTCCTCTTCATTAATTTTTCTTGATGTACAGAGAGAATTAAGGAGGTAAAAATATTTTCCACCAATACCTATCATGGCTTGTATTCATTAAGATCAAGTGAATGGAGAATTATTCTTGCTAAATTATTACAAGCAAACACTTAAATTTAAAGTGTTTGGGGCGGCATTGTGGTAGCGGTTTGGTGTTGCACCACAGTTTTTTATGTTTGACAAAACTATGTTTTACCTGCATTCTTAAAAAACTGCAATTGAAAGCTGTGTTTCCCACTAGACCTGATTATGTAATAATCACAGCAGCTTTTTGAATAACAACTTCTTCAACAGTTTCACAGCTACCCCAAAAAAACCTTAAAATCTTCAAACATTCATTAATATTTAACAAAAAGCATGTATAGACAAATAAAAAATAAGATATAATGTTTCTAAAAAACTTTTAAAGATAAAATCATATGTACTTCAAAAATTCTTTTATAATCACCATATATTTTACATTTAAAAATTTATACAAAAGAGCAAGTAACTTGATTAACGGTTTACTTGCTTCTTACCCCTCTCTTTAAAAAAATATAAGACATGAAAAAGTGCACAATTCAAAAAAATAAACAATGCTAAAATAAAATTCAAACATATAAAAAAAAATGTGCATGTTGGTCGATGACAACATGAGTAAGAACATAGATTTTAAATAAATATATATTACTTAAAAGTACCAAAAATATAAGCAATGTATGAAAAGGTGGTCAAGAATAATAGGTATTGCTACATGCAAATCTTTTATTAATTATACTATGCAATATTATGTATGTCATTGGTTGAATTTTTTTTCATCTTTGTTTTTAACCTGCTTTGTTAATCTTTAAAAAACCCTTTTACGAATATATTTTCTTCGCATTTTATCTCTAAGGTCAAGCCACTCATCCACCTACGCATTCTCATCTCAGCAGCATTTAACTTAGTTTTATGCTTCCCTTTTATAGGCCAACATTCTGTGTCACAAAGCATTACAGGTCTCACCACCATCTCATAAAATTTTCCTTTAAAATCTAAGCGGTACTTTTCTACAAAAGAGGCATGATGCATCCCTTAACTTCAACCATCCAACTTGAATTCTACAAATAGCATTCCCAACTATATTACCATCACTTAGAACAATAGACTCCAGGTATCTAAAGTGTTCACTTATTTTAATGATTTGATCACCCATTATTACAACTCTACCACTAGATCCACCGCTACTAAAATTAGATTCCATGTATTAAGTTTTAGATCTACTCAAATGAATGCATATGGACTAATGTAGACCTCCATAATTCAAGTTTATCCTGAACTATTTCTCTAGTCCTATCCACAAAAAGAATATCATTAGTGAAAAACATACAAGGTACATCCTCCTGTAGATGTCCATTAAGTCCGTCCATAACTAAAGCAAAAAAGACAAGGTCTTAAAGTCGATCCCTGATGTAAACCAATTGAAATAGGAAAATACTTTGTCAATCGTCCTTCTATTTGAACAACTCGAGTGTACATATCCTTAATAACTAGAATATAAGTCATATCAACCCCATTTTTTCCTATAACTCTCCAAAGAATTTCTCTTGGAAACTCATCGTAAGCTTTTTCTTAATCAATAAAAATTATATGTAGATCCTCCTTACTCTCTCTGTACTTCTCCATCATATCTCACAATAAATATATAGATTCCATGGTAGACTTACTCGACATAAATCTAAACTAACTATGAGAAATCTTTGTACAATGTCTTAACCTATGTTCAACTACTCACTTTCATAANCTAAGGTTCTGAAAAATAATGTTTCTTGGAGGATTTGGTAGAGGACCTAAAGTTGGCCCTAATAGCAGAGAACACAAATGAGTCGGTTGTGAAAAATGAAAAATTTTAAAAATTGAGTTTTAGAAAAAGATACAATCAATCAGATAGAATTTACATGTTATAAGAAGTGATAATAACAAGATGAGGCCTCTCAATAAGTGCATGCCTTGCTAAAAGACCTTTTGAAAAAGAAGGTTAAAAACTTTGAGGTAGCCAAAAGTGGACAAAAACATTTGAAGACGTCAGCTGAGTATATAGCCCTCTAGTCAGGACAGTACAAGAAAGGAATGAGTTTTTATTTCAAGAAGCTAGCCAAGAAGCCCTCTAGTCTGCAAGCAAAAAGCAATTTTACCAAACCAGAAAAACTACGATGCAACACCGCACCACAACCACACCGCCGCCCCAAACGCACCCTCAATTAAAAAACTCCAAGTAGGCTTTTAGGTCGTGCGTAAATCTTGCACAAGTAAAAAGGCCCTTAGAATTTGAAAACCACGATTATCATGTGTATGAAAAGATCTTTAGTAAAATAAAAATCAAGGGTGATTATACAGACTAAATGACTCTTTGAGCCAAATATGATTATTTTTTTATATAGGCAGCTCTTTGGATCAAATTAAGCTACTTTTGACTTTCTGTCGAATTCATGTATGTGAGTCAAATTGAGCAGCATTATAGATCGAGTTGAGCGGCATTATAAGCTATAAAAAAACTAATAAAGCTCACTCAAAACTTACTCACTATTACCCTTTTTCATATCTTTTTATTTTAGATGTTGCCTTTAATGAGTCTTATAGGAGTAATCATTTAGGCTAATCAATTGAGTAGACTCCAATGCTAGTTAACACAGAGCTCAAGACAAAAAGTATGAGTTAGGTCATAAGGCTCTAATCCATCCAAGGGAGAATACATAAGAATTCCTGACTTACACGCTTAAGAATTGGGAGCAAGTTCTAAGCTTTCACATCATTTTTTTTTAAATCAATAAATGAAAAATACAAATCATTAAAAGTCCTTCTAAGATAATGGAAAATTCCTTTGTGAAGAAAATAGGAAGTAAATTCTTTCCTAGTGAAGAAAATAGGAAGCTTTTTGCGCTAAACATTTCATTAGACATTGTTTTTCTTATATTGTGACTCAAGGTTTTGAATGAACCAAGGCAACCATGTAAACTAGAATTATCCTTTACCAGAACATTGCAATTTCACTTGCAGGTAGCCTTCATATCTTTTCAAATTTTCATTGATTAAAATATCGTTATATCCAATCTTTAATTTAGGCTACCATCACCTTTATCAATTAAGTTATTATTAAAAAAAAGTTTCTATAATATTGACTTAAAGTTTTAGCTTTCAATGTCAATCGACTTCAACATGTTTGCTTGTTTTATTAAAGCAAAGCCCTCTTATTTTACCTTTTGTCTTCATTTGCATTGAGCTCATCGAGTTCCCCTAGTGTTCTTGATATATCGAGTTTACTGAGTTGCTCAACGGAAAGAGTTCTTTCAGCTACTTAATTAGACAAGTTCCTCAATTTCATTTTTGGAGTTCTTCCTATAAGTGAATAGCAAATAAATTCTCAAAAAAATTTTATTAAACTAAGAATAACAATTCTTATTTATACAAAAAATTTAAAAAAAATTGTAGAAAAAAATCTTTAGGTCTTATTTATTGGTTATCCTTCTCTTATTTCTTTTACTTAAAAGCGTGTTAACTTCTCAAATCTTCCAACAGTTTGAATACTCTCTCAACTTGTATTTATTTAATTCTCATCATTCATTGAATTTGCATACCATATATCTATAGAAGGCTTGTATTCTTTTGGTTGTGTAAATTTGTACAATTGAGACTAGTACCTC
>JXCR01128324.1:297032-311806 GCA_002079205.1 Phalaenopsis hybrid cultivar | reverse complement strand
TCATGTACATGTGCAACTCATGTAACACAAATGATAGTTGGATTAGAATTGATATTGGAATAGCAAACAACATATAATACAGGGGAAGTATGAATAGTTAAGGTCTTGTAATTGCTATATATGCCATTCTAGGCCTGATCACACACACACAAATACTTTTAGAAATGCAGAGATCAATGGAAAATCGATATGAAGATGCCTATTTAACGTATATATCAAATTGTTGCTCATAAGTCATAAGTTTATGGATCACAAAACACAGAAGCATAAAATATAGAGACAATCGAAGAAATTTTGAGATCCTATCTAAATCTTTTGAAGGATGGAAAATTGTAAAAGGATAATTTTATAGTGTTTTATCTATGTTAGAAAATTACCACCACTAACCAAACACTAGCACCCCTGCCCTTCCTAATCAGACAAATCATTTCGAGGAAAAGAAATATCACGTAGGTAACACTAGTAGGTAACATATGATGTATGCCAATAGATATGATAGCACATGCACACGAAAATATCAATAAATGTCAAGCCTCGCAAATAAAAAATGACTCTCATTTTTGTTTTTTAAAGGCAGATATTCCAAACATTTAAGTCCAATATCCCAACTCTCAACCATCCATTCCATCTGGTTCTGCCTGCAAATTCTTTCAACAACTTCACTTAAAGACTGTCTCACATTCTTTAAATTGTCATTTTGTCGCTCCCACTATTCTCAATCAGCATAAAAGCTCAATCCAAAGCTACTACCCAAGCTCGCAAGCCTACTCTTCATTCTCTACTGCTCTATGAAAATTGAACTTATTTTAGCACCACTCTAGACCACTCCATGCTGCTCTACCCTGTTGATTTATTTATTTATTATTATTATTTTTTAAGGGACTGGGGTGTTTTATCTTTGCGTAGTCTGCATTCTTGTCCATAGCTTGTAGCAGACATTTCTTACCTTCTTCCCTATATGGCTTAATTAACCAATTCACCTGCCATTGAACAAGGTGTTACAAGTATTTACGATGTGACATGTGATCTTTTTGATACGTTGGTTAATACCTCTCTTGCATTTTAAGAGTACTAGTTATGATAGATTGAATATGTTGGCATTTATTTTTAGTTTATTTAGTCTTTCCTACCTTTAAAAAGGACAAAACATGAACTTGCTTTTCAAGTCCTCGTTTTTTTAATGTATTTCCTCTAATTTTTGCGGACTATAATTTATCACTTCAATAATTGAATTATCCATAAAAGTTGTAAGCACCCTTTTTGTGGCATTACCACAAAACACTACCGTGAAGATTTTTATTTATGAATATACATCCATATATATAAACATATACATGAATATTAGAAAATGTAATGGAGCGCCGTATCAATTTTCACTATAAATAAATAGATATTATGTATCAACAACAACAACAACAAAGCCTTAATCCCACTATGTGGGGTAGGCTACATGAATCCTTTTTCTCTATTGTGTCCTATTTAGTGCCATATATTCATTTAGTTCTAATAAATTAAGATCATTTTTTATACAATAAGCCCAAGTCTTCCTAGGTCTACCTCTGCCTTTCTTAACATAAGTCGAATCTAAAACATCTACTCTCCTAATCGGATCATCAAATGGTCAACGTTTAATGTGTCCAAACCATTNTTTTGAGGTATTTGAAATTCCCAACCCCCATCTTAGTCTTAAATAAATATTCTTTAGATATTCCTTTTGGATATTGCCCATTTACTTGGTTCAACAATATTTGTGAGTCTTATTAGACTAAAAGATGCATGGCACCAAACCTACAATGAATCTCAGGTTGGTAGTAACTTTTTCATATTCAACGTGATTATTTATAACTAAATTTATTCAAAAAATATTTGTTAATACTCAACCACTGGGCTCCTCAATAATATACACAATTTCTAACTCCTTAAGAGCTATAAGCACCATAAACATCTTAAATACATGGTCTTCATAATAGTCACTTCTTCTCCATGTTGTTGATATTGAAATCAACAAACTTCTTGCACCTTGATAGACATTCTTGGTACAAAGAAAAAATAGAACTTGTTAAACTCTATAGCCCGCTAGAATAATGGCCCTGAATGAGTCAACTTACCTAGGAAAGACTTCAAAGGATAATAAATGATGAAAGAAATGGATGATGTGCTTGGAAGTATAGTTGTAGTTCCCAAGCTATAATGATAAAGGCAAAGGAAACCTTCTCCATGATTGAGTAGCACAGCTTGCCTCTGCATAGCATTTTGTTCACATAATAAATCAGTCATTTATTCTTCTTTGATGGGAACAATAAAAATTTCAGTATGAATTAGCATAGAAATAATAAATTTTATAATGTCGATACTAATTCAAAAATGATATAAACCCAAACACATAGAAGATAAACACTTACAATTCAAGAGATAAGCGATCTCTCTCAAACCCTTATCCTACGGTTCAAGACAGCAACCACAGATTCCTAACCGTGAACATATTAAGCCCTATTTATATCCCACAATAATAGCTAACTAACAACTAAATTGCCCTTTTAGTCTTGTGTCTTACATAAGTTTTCAAATTATTTAGGGGACGGAGCCGTAGGCGTCAAACTAATATAACTCCCCTCTTACAAAGAGACCTTATCCTCAATGTGGAAGAAAAGAAATTGATGTTAGATAAAGTCATATGATTCCCGCATGGTGTCATGATTCCGTGATATCAACCCTTCTTTCCCCCATATCGATTATTGGCTCACCCCTTTTAACTGAAGTGGTGCTAAAAGAACTGACATATCTTCATCCTATCCTAAGAAGTGCCTAAAGTATAAAATATAATCTATCTTTGTAACCATGTTCTTATTTTGCACAATTTCTCCAAATATTCGATCAATAGTAGCACAGTCAATAACTCCCACTGAATATAACTCAATTAATCGACTAACTTGGAAGACATCAACAATTGCATTAGATATTAGACATGTCCTTGCTTGAATTCTCATAAATTCAACATATGCATACTTATAGTTTCATACATGTAAGTTCACCAGATGCTTGAAAGTGAGAGCTAGGATTTTTTTTGTAAAATACTCGAAAATATACTTCAAAGTGCCAACCAAGCCAAACATGTTCTGACATTGTAATTATCCACTCTCCATCTGTAAGACAAATACATTCCATTTTTTGTTATCAAACACGTATTGTATTACTCAAAGTTATCATCTAAAACACTTATATCACTTCAACTAAGAACAACAATGATAGTTTTTAAATCATTGTAAAATGTTGTCAACAGGTCTTTTAAGTCTACATGAAGCTTAATCTCCATCTCCTTAATTTGATCACCTCCTCTTCTACTAGAAGATTCAACCAACTATGTTAGCGTTGAATTGAAATTCTGGGGGTAGCAATAGGGATGCACATTAATGGAAGAACCCCCAATCTTAGGGTTAAAGAAGGAGACTTCTCAATGTTCATTTTCTTTAAGATGCTTTAATATATGATGTTGATCAAAGTCAATAAGTATGTTGCCAATCCAATTGTTTGTAATCAATGCAATGACCATGATGGAATCATAATATAATTTGCCATTAAAGAGCCTGTCAAGAGTGTTGCTGGAACAAATTTTATGGCAGGTGTTCACAAGGTAATGGCCAAGTTCAACCTTTTTAAACCTAAGTCACTTGAGGCTTGCTCGGTAGGACACTTCTTTTGACCCAACAAAAATGGCAAGTATGATTTCGCTATGTAGATCATGCAAGTTAGGATGAGCTCATTTCTTTCTTCCAACCTTGGCTGTCTACTCAGCGTTCAACCAGGTTTGGTGACGACAAATTCCTGAACTCACCAATTATGATGAAATCCTCTAGGAGATTCATAAAGTGGTGCAATTCTTAGTATTATGTCCATGGCCATAAGATGGATTACTATGACATGTCCCGCATATGAGTGCTCACCCTCATGGGTACTAGGCATTTGAAATAACTTTTATTTTAGATATCCTTAACTAACTTGATCACATATACTCAAGAGAGTTATTATTGGAAATTGAGGAGTGGTTGACAATAAGAAATAACTTTTATCTTTTACTTTCTTTGTGTTTCCACTAATGTTGAATACACACGATAACGAACTCATTGGGTGCAACAAGACAGCAGTTTTTTTTTTCATTCTTTTTTAACATCAATAAGATTGTTGTTAAGGGTTGAAGATGAGTAGCTACTATAAGCCTAAAAAATACTAGGCAGTTATGCTGATCTTTGAAAAATAGCGACAATTTCCTTATTTGGCCAAGACCATAAGGTAGGTTGCAGTTAGACAACTCAATATTCGAATGAGTGTTAGATAGTACAAAATAGCTTGCCAAAGTTTTCAACTGTTGCAAAGCAGAAAGAGCTTTCGTGTAGACCATAGGTTAAGTCGGCTTGAGCCATAGTCAACAGTAGGTTTTTAACTTTAGGTATTTCTCTTTAGAACATTCTTATAAGGTTCCTCAATGACTCACCAGGCTATTGTCTCACCCTTAACAGAACCTGTGAATTCTTTAGAGTTGTTGGACGCTAGAGAATTAAATGAAGAACATTATTTTGAACTCAATGAACGACAATCTTCTTGAGTGATAAATAGGTAAACCATCTAGGAGTTAACTCCTTCAAGGTTGTGAAAAATAACTACACTTCAACTTGTCGTTAACATTGAGTAGCGAGAAAGTGGATTCAAAATATGCAATGTGTATAGTTGAGTCTATCCAACCTTTGTAAGCATCTACAAGAAAAAATATTAAATTTGGCAGACCGTTTGGCTTAACTTTAATGATTTCTCATCAAATGGCATTCGGTAGCTATGTTTGTCTCCTCTCAACTTGCCCGTCAAGTCGAGAAGGCAAGGGCGGCAAGTCCTCAAAGTTTTGGTAATACATTTTTTTCCCAAAGTAGTATTCTTGCTCAGAGTTTCTCCACTTTATTGTAGAGTCAATAAGTTGTCAATTAATTGCACACTATTGGCAGCTCTACTGAACTATTCTTGGATCACCCGGATAATACTACAAAGTGCTATTCCATCTCAATGAGTTGTCTAATAGTAATAAAATCTTGGTTCTCCATGTTTACAAGAGTCTCCCTGATTAGGAATTCTCTAGGTAGTTTTCTGAAATTTCATCTGTATATCTCTATGTTCTTTCTTGGCATGTGGTATAAATCCAATATTATCACACCTTTATGGATATTGGATCTTGATTGATTCACACATAAGTTATATCAGAAATTCACTTATTGCAAAGAAAAAAGGAAAGAAAATGCACAAAAAAAGAGCAAAGAATAGAGTAGGGAGAGTAAGAGAAATGAATCTCCTCTATACATTTGATTACGTAGTTCTCTTGCATAACCTTGTTATTCAAGTGATCTACTTTTATGGATGAGGATTAGGGTCATGAGAGCTACAAAAAAATACTATAAAATGTGCTACATATATACAAAAAGGATAAACCGTACAAAAGAAATATGCTACCAAATGACCCAAGCTAAGAGTAGTAATCAGTTGGTTTGTCATGTTTAATATGGGTAGGTGAGTTCTCCTTGACTTTATTGGTCAAAATCTTTATGATCCCGGTTGATAGGTTCTTCTTGGGAGTTGGGACTCGGCTTGGCAAGTTCCTCTTGATCTCAGCTGGAGAATGCTACTTGAACTTAGTTGGTGAGTTAACCCTTGCACTTGGTTGAGCAAGTTTGCACTCATAGTATCCTAAGGTGCATACACCACTAGCAACCCTAGATATCTACAGCTACAACATCCTCTTTTCATTCACTTATTCATTCTCTTCCACTTCTTCACATCACAATCTCACCTTATCTCTTCCACTTTTTAATACTCTCAATCTCGATCTAAATCTCGTCTTTTTTTTCTGTTTATATGCATAAAAAAATACATACATACATACATACATACATACATACATACACACATATATATACACACACATACACACACACACACACATATAAAGAATAACAAAAGTGAAAAGTAAAATTTCCATAGATAACAAAAAGAAAAAACTTATGTAGGTATCTAGTCATTTTGCGACCAACACCCTCATGCACACAAAGGTTTAAATGCAAAAACAACCACAACAACCCTCCAAATATAAGTAATCGTGTGTATTTTCTGTCATGATAGAAAAATACTATGTGCAATTTTCTAAGAACGTATGAAAACACATGCACGCTCTTTTTGATGTGATGCTATAAAAAACCTAGCTATAATGTTTTACACCATTCCTATATGTTGTTTTAAGTGTATAGGCTAGGCCCGGTAATCCCCTAGTACTCCCTACTTGAAGGTGACACCAAAGTACACTCAAACTTTGGACTAAAAAGTTTAAAATGATTTTTATGGGCACTAATGCGTCATAAAATTGGTAACATATAAAGACCAAAAATAAAAAGCGAGAAAACATAAAATACAAAAAGAGCCTTACACTGAATACAACAGATCGCTTACGAGCACAAACAAAACTTTCTCATAACACCAAAAACTCTCATAACACACTAAGGACATATAGAATATGAAAACATACAACAATAGCCCTCTAATTATTAGGAAAAAAAATTCCCTGCAAGGCACACATGAGTAAACAACAAACTCCAATTTGCAGCAATCACAATCAGAGTTATAACAAAGACATGCAAGAGAATGAAATACAATCTTTTAAAACTAAAAAAAAACAGTGTATGCATTCTTATGAGAAATTACTCACATAAATAATTGAACTTAAATGGTTTTTTAAAAACTATTCGTCCACATGTGCCCTAATAAATTTGCTAAACATTTAAACCTAGAATAATAAAATATTATGCAAACTAAAAACAAGATAAATTCAAATATTCCCCACTCCAAGAATTGTGCAACTATTTTGAATAGCAACCAATCATTTTGAAATCGATCAAACTTTCTTCCAAATTCAAACCTAACATATTTTTGCACAGTGTTCTTGAGCGGGCCTCACCATCTTTAGGGTAGAATCATAAATCTCTCTTCAAAATTCAATCTCATTATTACGAAAATTAAAGTTGACAAGACTTGAGCCTTATGAAAGGCATTCACATAATAAATTATAAGCAAATCGTGATAAGAAAAAGAATATGAATTCTACTCAGTCCAATCCAGTAAAGCCACTATCAAATGTTGTACTATAAATCTCACTGAAAGATTTTGTTTCTACATCGGCATAATGACTTCAAAAACTTCAACAAAAATATTATTTAAAAAAAACTCTCAAAGCCACCTTTCCTGCATGGNAAGATTCTCCTCTGAGATCACCCATTGATTGCACATGAATGAAGAGGTTGTAGAAGGGTCAGAATGGAAATTTTTTAGTTGAATCCTCCTCTATCAACTTCATCCTCCTCATCAGTCGTATCAAACTATTTTCTAACTGTCCAGAATGATCAAAATGTTCTTTCATCCTCCAATCTAGATGATAAAAGAAATCAGATATATTTCTAATTGCATTCATGACATTTTGTGCCTTTTTTTCTAATTTTTTGATTAGGCGAAGTATCACTAGAGATTTGTCAAGAATTAAAGGTTGAACTTGCAGTGAATTCTGAGATGATTGATCTACTATAATGGCCATGTCATTTTTATCTTCAAAAGCTGGGAATCTCTCAGTTGGGTCCAAAGCCTTCGAAGGTAGGAGTACCTTTTCCCAATATTTGTAAGACACTTGGAACTGACTGCAAAGTGAGAAAATTTTGGAAGGGTGTCCAAGCCCATAAGTTGATCCATGAACGATCAGACCCAAAACCGACTTCATAATTATTGATCTAATGTCGATCGGCAGTCCCTTTTGGATGTAATAATTCGAAATAGACACTTTCTTTAGAAACTTTATCGATCTTCATTGTCGGTAACAGTTTCACAGAAATGAAAAAGTGTCAATGTTTCAAAACGGGATTTTGGAGTGTCACAGAAAAACTAACATACCCGTTTTCTCTTGTTTCCTAATCATCAATTTCGTTCGTTAAATATTGGTAAACTTCATTCATCTGGTTTCTCATTGGGACGAAATTGGAATAGTGGCAGACAGGAACATTCTTGATCATGTATAATTCATTGATCCGTGCAGGAGTGAAAGTGATCCATCTTCCTTGCACATAAATAATTTCTTGGTCGATTCCATGTAAATTTGCATAAAATTCCTTTACCACAGGAACCACCACAATAGCGGTAGTGTAGCACAACACTTCCCATATTCACCGCACTATCGTTTCTTCAATTGCCATCGTGGGATTAATCAATCCATGATTTATGAATCCTCGTTCCTTATTAATCTTTTCTTTGTCAGTAACTTGTTGAAGATTCGCTGCACTTCTACACTAATAAACTGTCGCCGATTGAAAACTCGCATTCTGGGATTAACAAGGGAATTAGACGCCATAGGAATGAAATTGGTGGAGTTTCACTTCATTTTTAGGGGGGAAAATATGAACTAGGAATCAAATTTTGGAGTTTAAAAGGGTAACTCCCGCCCGGAAACCTCCAAAAACCGCCATTTGAACCCAAGTAACAGCCATTTTGCAGGCCTCGCCGTCGGCGTGGTTGACGGCGCCGTCCATGAACCTTTGTATTAATTTTTCCTAGACTCTGGGGAAAAAGACGTCATCGGCGACGTCAAGGGCGCCGTCGGCGATGTCAAGGGCGCCGTCGACGCCCAAGGCAAAAATTGCACAGTTTCGCTCTTGTATAATGCGTTCCATTTTTTCTCTATGGATCCAATTTTTATGATGATTCAAGGGTAAATAAGAGTAGTAGAGCTTAATAATACTACAAACCAATGATAATTTTCAAATACAAACTACTATAATCACAATAAAAATAAAAAAAAAAATATTGGTTGCCTCCCATAAAGTCAAATAACAACTACTATAATTGTGAATAAAGTAAAAATAAAGGTTGCCTCCCATAAAGTGCTTGGTTTAACGTCGTCAGCCCGACCTATTCAGGTGTTATTCAGGTCGACCTCCCATAAAGCGCTGGTTTTAACTTCATCAGCCCGACCTATTCAGGTGTCATTCAGGTTGACTGATCATTAAAACCTCTTTAAAATTTGGTATTTTATCCTCAAAATATGATTTTAATCCGTGTCCATTTACTTTAAATCTATTTCCAGTTTTTTGATCTTCAATTTCAACAGCTCCGTAAGTATAAACTTCAGTCACAGTAAAGGGTCCTAACCAACGAGACTTTAATTTCCCATGAAATAACTCTAACTAAAAACTTCTTGTCCTGGTTCAAAGTTCTTCTGGTTAATCTTCCGATCATGCCATAACTTTAGCTACTTCTTGTCCTGGTTCAAAGTTCTTCTGGTTAATCTTCCGATCATGCCATAACTTTAGTTTTTCCTTATAAATTCTGTCGTTATCATAAGACTCATTTCTTAATTCTTCCAATTCATTTATTTGTAACAATCTCTTCTTACCAAATAAGATTCATTTCTTAATTCTTCCAATTCATTTAATTGTAACAATCTCTTCTTACCAGCATATTAATCTTTCGATCATGCCATAACTTTAGCTTTTCCTTATAAATTCTATCATTATCATAAGATTGATCATGCCATAACTTTAGTTTCTCCTTATAAATTCTATCGTTATCATAAGATTCATTTCCTCTTCCAATTCATTTAATTATAACAATCTCTTCTTACCAGCATCTTTCAAATTATAATTGAACTCTTTAATAGCCCAATATGCTTTATGCTCCAATTCTACTAGTAAGTGACAAGTCTTTCCAAAAATCAGTTTGTAAGGAGTCATTCCAATTGGAGTCTTATAAGTAGTCTTGTAAGCCCATAATGATATATCTAGTCTAGTGGACCAATCTACTATACTAGGATTTACATTCTTCCAGTATTTATTTAATCTCTCTATTAGAAACTTCAGCTAACCCACTGGTTTGAGGATGATAGGCAGTAGGGATTCTNTCTATATATATATATATATATATATATATATATATATATGTATGTATATATATAGGCGCACACATACATGCACATATACTTATACGGAATTTTTTCTGTTCTCAAGTAATTTATTTATATATGACTTAGAAAGTCTGTTGAGGACAATATTTTTTTGGGACCTTTACATACATTCTAATTTCTATGTCTTTATATATCGAACGACTACTTTTTTTTTTACATTTTTTATAGCCAAATCTTTCATCTGACATTAAAAAAACCCATCATTTCAGCTATTAAAGGTGAAATACAACTTTTGATGCATAAGTACTGTGTAAAATCTGAAATTAAGGTATTAGGTATGTAAATACATAGGATTGGGTGGTATGCATGTAAAGACCGTTTTTGTTTCGGGTCTTTATAACATCTAAAAAAATAACGCAAATTAAATATGAAGATTTCCAAAAGAAATTAAAAATAATAGAATAAAATGATGAGCTGCAGTTTCATTCCCTCTCCCGTCCTAGCGCTATTAGGCACATGCTATAATATGTCATCCAAACTTAAAGAAAATAATGAATATACATTAATTTAATAAAACTTTTGAAAAACGGTGATCAATCGTTGACCAATCAACCTATCGACTACTTTTGAGTTGTCCTTTGGTGGTACAAGTCTTGCAAGACGCGAAGAATATTTTTTCAATTAATTCGAATTTTGAGGATTTCCATTTATCTTTTAAATACTGTTCGGTTACAAAACATTGGTTCCATTTAGCCATAAAAGTACATATATTTTAAATATCTTTTCCTCACTTAGGGTGCTTTTCAGATATCTTATTAGCTGCTTTCTAGTCTGAAAGAAAAATGATGTTTTGCGATCTCACGGACACGCCTCTATTTTGCGGTTTGTTCTATAGAAAGATAATGCTGTCCTAAGGAATATCATGAAATTATAAATTTTATTGATAAATTTTAGGGCGGTTCTATACACATAGGGCTTTCTATTTCGACCACTGCCAAAGTTTTGTGCAATCCTCTTTCCCATTGCTACTTATACCATATATATACTGCCAAAGTTTTTCTTAGGATTATCTTGCATCTCTTTTGTTAGAGTTTTCGAAGAAATGAGAACATTTAGGCGTGAGGAAGGAAATCACTTTTGCTTGTAGGTGTCAAGGGTTGTGCTTACATCTCTGTTTTTGTCATCTATTCTCGAGGGGTATTTTTGTATCTTTATTTGTTGAGGCCTGTTATGAGTAAAATTTCTGATGCATTTGAGGTAGATTTTTCAATTAACTATCATTTCATATATCTGTAAAATTATGGACTCAAGAATTTTTGAGTTGATTATAAATTATCTTGCATCTCTCTTACAGTAAAGAGAAATGATTATCATTTTTTTATTTATATCTCTCAATCAAATTATTGTCTAGTGATATTTAATTATTAAAAATAAAACTTAACTACTATTTGTATGCCATAATAATTCTGACAGTAACGAAGAGGGCGGAACTAAAATTCTTTTTTCGAGGGGACATGAATTAATTCAAACTTGTATCGTTACTTATCATTTTATCCTTTTCCTTATATAAATTTTAAGATAAAATTGATAAAAATACGCTGACAAAGAATATTTATATGAATATACATAAATTTAATTTTTAAATATTAAAAAAAAAATTAAAAGATTGCATAATCTTTCCCTTTTCTTGCATTATGAAAGAGTAATAATAATGCTTATATTTAGTTTGGAAATCAAAATTTCCAATCAAATTAAATATAAAAGTTAAATAATCAAATTTAAACTTTCATATTAATTTGATCTACTATAAAATAGTTTTAGTATATAATAATATTTTTTTAATATATTTATAACATACTTTAATAGCGATGTATTAAATGCACATTTGTTGATTATAATTTCAATTAATAATAAAAATAACTTAAACAAATTATTGTTCGAAAATTGACTTATTAATCGATCATCCATTTCCTTAAATTATATTCGATGTTTTAATATCTGTTGAGCGTTTAAAATTAAGGGAAATTTACATACATACCACTATATTCTTATGTATTTACATATCTAACTGCTAAAATTCAATTTTTACATACATGCCATCATATATATGGGTAAGAAAATGTATTTCGGTCCTTGGAAGTAAAAATAATGGTATTTTTATGTGATACGAAAGATTTAGGTGTTGTAAATGTAAAAGATAAATTTTAGGCGTTAGATTTATAAGTACATAGTGGATGGTATGTATGTAAATGACCAACTAAAATAAAAATATCGACATGACTCCCAACATTTAAGCTTTGTTTGACAACGCATTAGCTTTGATAAATGTCCGTTTAAGGGTCCGTTTGGGGCAGCTTGTGCGTTTCAGGATAAGCTGCTTATCCTGAAACGCGGCCCGTGGGCCGGCCGCAGGGGTCGAACCGCGGCCTGCGTTTAGTATAAAAACCCAAACGTAGTTTCGAATAAGCTGGCGAAAAGCGCGAACCAAACGGTACAACGACGTTTTGAAAACGCCGCCCGCACTTATAAGCTGCCTCAAACGGACCCTAAAAGCAACGTCACGATTAGCTCCAGTTTTGGAACAACGGAATGTTGGGTGACATGGCCGAAGTCGTGGATACCACACTTTCTAAAATGACGAAAAAATCCCTATGCAGCTGAGACAACTCACAAAGGCGTGATGAACCAAACAAGCATAAAGGATTATGTCGTTATTCTTTGTAACACAATAAAGCATAACCTCATTCTCAAATAGGATCTTAGTATTGCATCCAAAAGATAATCAAATTCTTGTCATGGATAAACTTTCTTTAGTCACCTGTGCGGCCTTAGCGCTCTTCCTAAACACGAAGTCAGCCTAACCCTTGAAATGTTTGTACATAGAACACAAAAACTTTCTAGAAAAGATGTATGGAGAGCTTGTTGAAAGAAATGAACACTTCACTGGGGAATGAGTGATTACACACATGGTTACTTGAGAACTCTTTGTTTGTTTCAAATGAGTTAAAGCAACCTCTATTTATAGTCTCCCTCAAGCTCTAGAGAATTTTCTAAATTACATTAGAATAGATTAATTTTTAGATAATTCTACACTATTCTATAGATATACAAGATTTCAGAAATTTTTTGACAATCCTAGATTTCTCTTGAAGCTTTCCTCTTCTTAAGAATCTTCTTTCCAATGGTTGGCTTGTTAACCACTTTGGAGCTGGAGGAGTGTGACAATGTTCTGCACTTAAGCTCCTAATACCCTCAATGTGTCTTTCTCCTGATACTACTGAATCATTTCTTTCAAGTTTTATATTGTGTCGGCATATTCTTAGTAAGCTTCACCATCAAGTAATCAATTTCACTTGATGTGGTATTTCTATAGTTTAATATTCCTTATCGACAACTGATTCGATTAGCAAGTATTTAATCTACTTTCTTATCAAAAGAAGTGAATACACTTGTTTGCGCTCGATTAGAGATTCCTTTTAATGAGTCTTCTATGTACTCATAAAATCACTTAAGGACTAGATTCATTCTCAAATTTGATGAAGGGTTGAGTTTATAAGAGTCATTTCCTACTTGCTTAATTAATTTAGAAGGCTATTGGTATATCTGTACTAATCCTTTATGTACCTTTCAAAGTTCTTTTAAATTGTTGTGGTGGGAGCTTAACAAGTACAGGATCACCTCTACATTCTATACTTTTTTTTTTCTTGGTTGCCTACTAATCCTTAGTTTATATGACAGTACGATGTATGCAGTTATAATCTTAATTTTTCCTTATATTTTTTACTTTGCAACGACACTAAATACTTTACTTCGAAGCAAATAAGCATGCAATTATTATATTTAAATTTGGGATACTACGCAAGTTTATGTATCGTTATCAAGTAATATAGAACTTTTTGATTAAGCCCTGAATATCGAACACACAAGGAGAATTTCTATCTTTAAATATGTGAGAATAGATTACATAACAAATTCTACTTTGTAAAATATTCTTACTCAAACTATAGAAACTATAATAGGAATGAAAGTTCAATTCTTTTTTATAATTTTTTTTATATTTGAAAATAACGTAAATAACTAACTAAATTTAACTAGATATTTGTAAGATGAAGGAAATATAAATAAATTATCTTTTTCCTTATCTTGAATCATTAACAAGTATAAGAATTCTGTTGTGAAAGTATTCAAATTATGTTGTGTCAAATAGGAGCAATATTATTCTTTACTCTTACTGGAGATGCTATAAAGAACATTGACTAGTCTTAAGTTTGAATAGTCTTGAAGACAGACTAGGTAAAGAAGATACTAGCTCTCACTCTAGTGTTCCCTCTATTCTCTCCACATGGAGGCTAACATCTCGTATCAAAATCTAAAACTATAAATCAATTTGGGGGATTTAGTCTGTCACTCTAAAGTCCTCTAATTCTACACCCTTCAAAATTTATTTTCCTATTTTTTTGCACTCAACCATATGAATTACATTCTCATCCATACATTCTTGTCGGCACTATTTTTGGTGTGGGGTTTGCCCGTAAGAAGCTGTCGGTCATCGGAATTGAAATCCCGTTGCCCGCTTCGGAAGGACGTTAAAAAAGTTGGGTTTTGAAAAAGATGAAGTCAAACTGACTCCATAATTTTCATAGTTTAGATGGAANATGCGTATTAATTTTGAAAAGATTTAAAACTTTAAGTGATCATTATCAAGATCATTTACACATCATTTTTGATTTTCAAATAAGGGTGTGAAATCATTGATTTCCAAAGTTATAAATTATACCATTAAATTCAAAAGTCATTTTATGCTAAT
>JXCR01128324.1:261607-279892 GCA_002079205.1 Phalaenopsis hybrid cultivar | reverse complement strand
TTTGGTGCTGTGTAGGTTGAGATTTGATTTTGTCCTGGTTTCGGGCAAGAATTCAGGCTTAAAATTGGATTGCCATGGTGGATTTGGCAGAGGGAAATGAATTGAAATGAGCTAAGGGTCTCCTAGGGAAGCTCTGTGAAGAGTTTAGAAGGCCTCAGTGAAATTTTTTTACCACACCCACTATTCATGGCCGTGGGGTGGATTTTATAGAAATTGGCCAATGGTGAGCTTNTTTTGGATTTTGGGTTAAAGAAGGGTCCTAAGGGCAGTTAGGTTATTTGGGAGTGTCTGGGGCAAAGGACAAAAGATGTCAAGTAGAATTGGATAAATATCCATTCTAAATGAACTGTGGATCAATAAAACCCTCATTTTAGTAGAATTGGATAAATATCCATTCTAAATGAACTGTGGATCAATAAAATCCTCATTTTGGGTCCTTATGGATTGGTTTTAGCATAGGGTATTGTGAGGATATTATGTACCTAACTTCAAACCAACACCCAGGGTCAATCCTAAGGCCAAGTAGTCCTATAGGAACTCCTCTTGAGTTCTCTCATAATGATCTTACCTACTAAGTGCTAGAGGTTAGGATCAATATTAGACTTGAGTTCCCTCATAATGATCTTACCTACTAAGTGCTAGAGGTTATGACCAATATGTGGCAGTCCTCTTGAGTTCTCTCATAATGATCTCACATACTAAGTGCTAGAGGTTAAGATCAATATGTGGAACTCAAAATTCCCCCACAATGATCTTACCTACTAAATGCTAGAGGTTAAGGTCAATATGTGGAATTTCAAGCTTATAATGATCTTACCTACTAAATGCTAGAGGTTGAGATCAATATGTGGAATTTCAAATTGAGTATCTTACCTACTAAATGTTGAGGTTAAAGATCATTATGTGGAATTTCAAGTTGAGTAAAAAGAAAAGTTTTGAATTTCTAATGGTGGGGCATTTTCTAGTTTTCTAAGACTAGTCAGTAGGAAAGTCCTATGGCTAGACCTAGGCTACGAATTTCTAATGGTGGGGTACCTCTTCTAGTTTTCTAAGACTAGTCAATAGGAAAGTCCTATAGATTTCTAATGGTGGGGGTACCTTTTCTAGTTTTCTAAGACTAGTCAATAGGAAAGTCCTATGACTAGACCTAGGCTACTAAAGAAGTTTCTAGACTTCAACCAAAAGTGAGGTCAACAGAATCCTTTATAACTAACTTACATGGACCAAAATGCAATTTTAAACTTCAGTGGCATTTCCTCAGCATGTATACTAGCTAACCTAGACGATGGTGCTCCTCCTAGGACTACTAGATGTGGAAATATTAGTAAACATAGTTAACCTTATGATTTGTTATGTTAAGGGAATTGATAAAAAGGATTCCTCTAACAGTTTGTGAACTTATGCAGAGCCCACAAATTGAGATGATTTGCTATTTTTGAACCTATGATCCAACTAGATAAAATAACTACTTTTTTTTGGAGACCTAGTCCTTCTAATTATATCCACAATTGCAACAGTAAAATATGATTCTTTGGAATAAAGAGTTAAATGCCAATTCACTATGCAACATTCCTTAATTTATGCACTTTCAAGTATCATCTCTTCAAAAAACTGTTCAAATTTCTATTTTGTATGCTTACTGCAATTCCATTGGTAGAGAAACACTTTGGCTTGATTTTCTCATGGCTAAACATTTCTCACAATTGCTTATGTTATTCGGTGGAGATTTCAATGTATTTGCTTCCCTACTAAAAAATCGGGGGATAGACTTTCTAACTCTAAAGTTATGTACAAATTTAGAGAGAAATTTTCTATTGCCGGTTTTGAAGGAAAGTTGTTTACTTGGTGTAGAGGTGGTGCCCATGAAAGTCTGGATAGGGTTCTTCTAAATTAGGATTAATTATAAACATTCCAATGCACTGAGGTTCTTCACTTATGTAGAACTGGGTCTGACCACTCTCCTTTGATATTTTTTTGTGGAGGTTATACCAAAAAGTACTGGCAAACAATTCAGGTTCCTAAATGTTTGGACTACACATAAAACCTTTCTTGAGATAGTTAAGGAATTTTAGATTACTGATAATTGTTGGAATCCCTAAACAAAGCTCTGGTTGCTACACTAAAAATGACTACTGCACCTAAAAAGTGGGATGGGGAAACTTCCAGGATATTTTCAAAAATGTTTTCCATGTTGAAAAGAATGTAATCAAACTTGAAACTAAATTTGATAAAGGTCTCATCCAAGAAACTTATGTTTTGATTGCGCATTCCTGTCATAATGAAGCTACTCAATAGGAAATAGATTTCCTTAAACAAAAGTGAAACTATCTCAGTTTTGTTGAAGGTGAAAGAAACACAAAATTTCTTCAAGCGTGTCTCAAAAAGAGAAGGCAAACTAATGCTATATTGAAAATTAAGGATGTTGAAGGAAATTGGTTATACTCACAATAAGCTATTATTGATAGTGCTCATGACTACTTCCAAAATTTGTTCCATTGTCGTAAGATGAATGTGGTGGTTTTGGACTATAACTCTTTTCCTTCCTTTTCTGATGTAATTGCCAATCCTTTGCTTTGTAAGCAGCTAACTGAAGAGGAAATATGGTCAGCACTAAACTCTATTGAAAATATTAAAGTATGAGATTCTGATAGGTACCTCAAGCTTTTATATTCAATCCTAGCATATTATTAAAGAAAAACTCATTGAAGAAAATTCAAAACCTTTTTCAATTACCTCATAAATCTTTCAAAGGTTCAGATTCGGTGCTTATTGCAAAGGATAATTTTAATTATATGTGGGAGGGCTGTAGGCCTATTTTCTTAAATACTTCAGTTTGGAAAGTTTTTATTGCGGGCTCAAACCATTATTAACTGATCGTATGTGTCCACAGCAAAGTGTCTTTCTTTCGGGTAGATAAAATTCTAAAAACATCTAAATTGGAAAAGTGCACATCTCCAATTTGGACTACAAATGCAGCGGTAGAAATGACATTAAAAGTTGATCTCAAAAAAGCCTATGATACTATAAGTTGGAACTTCATTATAAAAAGTTATGGAATGCAGAGGTTTTACACCTTAGTTTTGCAAGCTTATACATAATTTTCTTGAATATAACTACTACTCAGTTTTGATTAATGGAGCACAACATGGTCATTTCATGGCTGGTAGAGGTCTGAAACAAGAGGATCCACTGTCTCCAACTCTCTTTGTCATTGTTGTTGACTATCTGTCAAGAATTCCTAATAAACACTTTGACACTCATTTATATGCTATATTTAAATCTAAAGGTAACAATTTGGTCTCCCATTTATTCTATGATGATTTCTTTATCATATTTTGTAATATGAGAAAGAAGAATATTAAACATATTTACAGGATTCTCTCCCATTTGGATGATATCTCTGGTATGCATATCAATAGACCTAAATGTGACAGCTTTTTTGTAATGGTAGTAGTGTGGCACATAAACAGTGGCTAGTCAATTACACAAGGATCAAAATCTATGACCTCCCAATAGAATACCTAGGCATTAATTTGTATAGACCAAGAAACAAAAGCCAAACCCTTAATGAAGTGTTCCTTGAAATAAATGATGATTTCATTTGTGGAGGATTTGAAAGTCTCTCAATTCTAGATTGATGGCCTTGGAACCAATTAGAGCATCAGAAAGTGTTGGTTGAAGATCTGGTTAAGCAGAGTACTAATATCCTTACTGATCTTACTTGAGATGATCAATTAATAATAAAAATGCATACTAACTGCTCATTTTCTAACACTATTTTACAACATTTATACCATTGCCTAGTAGATCTCTAGAGGGGCATGATATGGAGCTCCTTTCTTAAGCTTTCACATCCCACTTTCAATTGGAGATTGCACTATAATCTTCTTCCACCTAATGATTTTTTGAAACTAAAGGGGCTTAAAATGCGATATATCTATTTATTATGTGTTTAGAATGAAGAAACTTTTAACCACCTTTTTTTCTTACAGTTTTTCATCTTATATAAGGGGAGATCTTTCCAAAATGTTCAACATTTTCTTTCCTTTGAATATTTATGTTTCTTTGGATCATTATTTGCTATAAAAGGTAACTTCAAAAAATAAATTCTAAATTCAATATCTTCCAATAACAGTACGTTTATCTAAATTGAAAGAAATTTATAGAAGCATTTAGATAAATATCAATCTACTGATTAGCTTTTGTTCAACATTGAATACTTCATATCTAAAGTTGTTTCCCTAAACAAAGCTAGGAGTCTTTTTGTCCCTAAAGTCTATAACAGTGGAAATAGTTTAGCAAAGCTAGTTTTTTGGCTTAGTCTAGATTATCCTTACATATAAGCAAATGTAGATGGGAGATTTAATCACTCTAAGGCTAGCACAAGGGGTTTCTTTTGGAACCACATAGAGACTTTCCTACTTTACATTAAATCGCCTAGTTCTTATATAAAAGCTTCTTATCCTGAGTTGGTTGTTGTATTGTACTATTTGGTTATTGCTGAAGAACTTAGAATTTTGAACCTGCGAATTGAAATGGACTCTATGAATACATATCTGTGATGTGTTTGAAGGATTGCATGCCCATGACAGAACCTATTTTTTTGGAAAAAGCTTCAACTTCTAATCCCCCTAAGATTGTCTCATACTTAAAAAAGAAGCAAACAACCATGTTGATTATCTTGCTAAACAGGTTAGTCTCTCCCATGGTGGTCAGGTCTGTAATATTTTGACTTTAATCATAATTTACTTTTGTTAATGGACAAGGTGAACCACCCTTTCTTTAGACTTGTTAATTAGATCCTTTTGTACAATAATTGAATATATCAATCAACTATAGTTTCTCCAGTATATATATAGATATTATATATATAAACACATNAATATTCAATGAGCATCAAGATATTCAGGATGATTTATTAACTAACATAATAAAGTTTAAATGAACCCAAGGANGAGAGAGAGAGAGAGATATATATATATATATATATATATATATATATATATATATATATATATATATATTGGGAAAAGAAGCATTATTCGACTCCCTATGTGTTAATCAGAAAATATGGGTACTAAAATTGTTGGGAGAGGATCCTTGATACACCTAAAATATATAGTATTTTTACATTATTTTATACCTATTTTGGAGATATTGCGCTTTAATGAAAGATATTTGTATGTTTTTCTTTCAAGTACAATCAGATGGATGAAAATGCTAAAAGGAGTGAAAAAAGGTTAAATTTAGAGCAAAAATGAAGAAATGTGCAAAAATGTATTAGGGTGCCTAAGCGCCAGAAGTAGTTATGAGATGAATTATTTAATTTGAATAGATTTTTTAAGAGGTATTTGAAGCAACCCTTGGTAAAAATGTGGGTGTTGACCTCACTTTTGGTTGAGGTTTAGTTTTTCCTCTTTAGTAGCCTAAGGTCTAGCCATATGACTTTCCTGTTGACTATTCCTAAAAAACTAGAAAATGAACCCTCACCTTTAGAAACTCTAAACTCTTCTGTGCTCAACTTGAAGTTCAATATATTGATCGTACTCTCTAGCACTTAGTAGGTGGGGTCACTATAAAGGAAGCTCATGGGGAGCCCTCATAGGACTGTTTGAACTTAGGGCTGACTCTGGGTGTTGGTCTGGAGCTAGTTTACTCACTTGCACCCACTTTCACTCACGACCCTAAAACCTATATTTGTTGACTTTGATCCCTTGATCTTTTGGGAAACTCATCTAGATGGTCCCTTAGACCTACTAGCCTTAGGCTAGGGTTTAGCTAAGACCAGTACATAGATGACCCAAATGGGGATTTCATTGGTCCATAGCTCTTATAAGGTGGTTGGCACGCCAATTCTACCAAAATATCCAACTCGGTCTTTTGCCCCCAAATCCACTCAAATTACGTAAATGCCCTTGAAAACCTTAATTTGACCAAAATTCCCAATTTCATCCAAAATACCCAAACTTATTCAAAAAACATTTCAAACCATTTTAAACTACCCAACTTGCCCAAAACATCCTAAAAATTCTAAAATTCCCAAAATACTTCAAATTCTCCAAAATTAAAAAAATACCCTTGGTAGCCCAAACTTTCCTAAAACTCAAAAATCATTTCAAATGTCCCCAAAACCAATTTGGACCCTTTAATTGAACCCAATTTGACCAAATTGACTACTTTTACCAAAAAGCCTCAAATTGCTTTTAAAGGCCCAATTTCTCCAAATTCACCTCAAATACCCATCAATTTGGCCCCAATCCTCCACAATTTCAATTCTAAACTCAAAATAATCTTTCATATAATCAATTTAAACCAAATCTAAGCCTAATTTACCCATGCTTTGAGCTCGATTTTGATCCAAATTAAACCTCAAATTTTGACCCTATGACTTAATCTCACCTAATTGAACCATATGATCCACTCAATTTCCCTAATTTAAATCCTAAATTATTCCTAACAATCTTACACATCAAATTGGACCTTAAACTGGCCTTGTTCAAGCCTCAATTTCACTCAATTTAAACCCACATTCAAAATCCCCAAAATTTCTCCAAATTGGTTATGTCTCCAAATTTCACCAAATTGAATGCCCTTAGCAAAAAATTGACACCTAATTTATGTTAAAAAATCTTTATTACGTTCCTATAGATCATTTTAAACCATCAATTTGGACCTAACCCAACCTTAGCCTAACTTAAACCCAAGTTTAACCCAACACCCCCAAATTGACCAAATGCCCAAAATCCTCCAAAATGAACCTCCAAACCAATTCAAAATCACTCCAAATATTTTCTAAACTCCTCATGAAAATTACCCACACAAAATTGCTCAATCAATTGAGCTCAATATCATGGCTAGCCACTTGACCCAAATAGACCCTTTCACCTAAATTGACTTAATCAAACCAAATTGGTCAACCACGGATCCCCACAGCCACTAAGCTCCTCCTTTGGACCAAGCCGAACCATCTTAAATCCACCCAAGCGAGCTATGGACCAATGGTCCCTAAATTAAGAGATTTTTTTCCCATTTTTGGCCTTAACTAAGAAATCTCCTCCATCATGACAAACCATTCAGGGTTAACATAATTAACCCTCTCCCTGGCTCACCTGACCACCTCCCCTGCTCTGGTCAGCCACCCTACTCGCTGGAAAATGCCAAAGCTGTGAGTCACTATCCCTAAATCAAACCCAATTTCAACCCTAGACGCCAGCTCACCTTAACTTTTCTTTAGACCTCCTCAGCCCTCCACCTAAGCAACTATTTGCACCCATCAACTGGCCCTGAGCTCCACCCTAAGCCCTTCTATGTAAACCATCTTCTCAATGCTCAAAGGAGAGGTGTTCCAAATCTTTGGCGAAACTCTGTCAAAATCTAACCAGAGACTCTCCAAGCATTCCTCGGCTTAAGCCAATCATTTTCCCCCTCTGATTCCCACTGTGAGAGCCCAATTTTGACCTCAAACATTCAGCTCAGATCATAACATCTCTCCACAGTCCACTAAACTCAAATTAATTGTGCACACACCATCTGTAGAGCAAGAGGAGTTGATTCCCCATCAAAGTTCCCTCTGAAACAGCCTTTAGGATAGCTCCAGACCAACACCTGAAATTCACCTTGGTCGAAATCATCCCTTGACAATTAACCAGGGCACATGAATTCATCTGGAGGTTCGTTGGACTCAACCGAACCTACCACAACCATCTGATTGAGGCCTCCCCTCTCAGACAGAGATATTGAGCTCTAACCCTAAACCGAGCTTATTTTAATTTTCCATGAGTAATGGCTTGATTTCATACTTGATTAACCATATAAATGTGTTTGTCTTGAGTAGATGAAGGTTTAAAAACAAAACCCATGTGATTTGGTTGAGCGTAGGCAAAGATCTTAGGGTTTTAATGTGGATGGTTTACGAGTTAAGTTACTTGGGAACGATGAACGAATGTCGTTTGATTGTGTGTGTATCCAATGAACAAATGAGATCAAGCTGGACAAACTCTTGGTGTGTGAACTGTGGATCGTGTGGCATGCCTAAGTGGAAAGTGCAACGAATGGGAGCGCGCCGCATCGTCTTTCAGAGCTACCTACAATCCAGTCAGTGTCGCATGGATAAGTAGATAGATAGGGGTTTTATGAATTAAATTAAATGCCAGATCTTTAAAAATTCATATCTTTACATAGAAAATCATAAAAATAAAAGAAAAATACCTTCTTGCTTAGTAAACAGAGGAGAATAATGTGGATTAAAAATAAAAATTATTTGCCAAATATTTGATTTTTAAATAATTAAATACTCTTTGTGGTGTTCTAATTCTCCATGACTAAATATGGCTGACAATGACTTAAAATTTCTAATGTTTATTTCTCATCATAGAGTGGATGTTCTCTGATTTTTCCAAGGTCAGAAGACATCGCTATGCTTCTAGCCCTAATTTTCAAGCTAGGGTGACCATTGTAGCTTATTTGAATTATATAAATCAAAATATCATTTGGAAAATTATAATATTAATTTTATTAGGTTTCCTGTAACCGGAGAAGTCTAAGAAAAATATTATGATGTTTTGAATTATTTTGTAAATTTCTTTATTTAATCAAATGTTTACACCTTGTATTAATTTATGTAAATTATATACTTATCAAAAATTGACAAAATTAATTCCAAATTGTGCATAAAAATCTTATTTACTTACTTTTAATTTTTAAAAATTATTTGGCTTAGTTTAAGCACTAAAATTGATTTTTAAAGAAACATTGTATTTTTGTGCAAAAATAAATATAATAAGTTAAATGAGCTTAGAAAAATCATGAAAGAAAGTTTTATGAGTTTCTTGTGATCAGGGGCATTTAATAAAAATAAAATCTATTTTTGTAAAAATATGTTATTTTTAAAGTGTATTTTGAATTAAAAATAATTAAAATAATCAAAATTATTAAAAATACAAAAATAGTTCAAAATGTGTGCAAATTTTACCTGATTACTTATAAGTCATTTTGATATTTTTCCTAATTTTTTTTCAAAGTTAAAAATAAATTTTAAAAGCATAAAAGTGAATTTTCTTTATTTTCTCATTAAAATAATTATAATAAATAAATTAAAATTAATAAAAATACAAAATTTGATTCTCTGAGTTTTCTAAACTCAGAGAAGTCTAATAAAATATACAAATAATTTTGGTAATTAAAACATTAGTTTCCTTTTAATTAAATCATTGAAATTGATCCAAAATTAAATAATAATAATAATAATAATAATAATAATAATAATTTAAATAAAAAAATCATGAAACTTTGCCTTAGTGTTTCTTTGACCTTAATAAACTTCTAATAATTTTCTCATAAATAAGCACTTTATTTTGGATAGTTAAATAAATCAATTTTGAAAACTCTATTTCGTGAATTTAAATAATTATTTAAATTAAATTAAATTAAAAAAAAACAAAAAAAATCATATTATTCTCCTTTGATGTTTCAATTAACTCGTGGATATACCACTTTGAATGCTCAAGTTATTTGAGTTGTGTTTAATGAGTTATGAGGAGAAGTGCCCCAAGGGCAAAATAGTCATTTTAGATATTGGTTCTTAATCAAAATATAAGGTTAAACAAGGGAAAATGAGAAATTTTGATCTTAATGAACATGTTTGAATGATTGAAATACAATGAGATTAAAAGATAGAGACTCACTCACCATCTTTGCACAACATCTATAAAATCATAATTCTCTTAATCTTCATGACTTGGAAGTCAATTAAGATCAAATGATTCTTAAGTGATGGGCTTAAGTTAGAAAGATAATAGTTTACTTTTCTTAAGCCCAAAGTTGAGGATGATGTGATCATTTAATGAGAATACATATCACTTAAATCAAAATTTTGATAATTACCATTCCATCTATCATGATTGTTAAGGACTTAGTAGTGACATAGGCTCGATATCTACACTCAATTGATTGGATTTAGATGATAACATGATTGAAAATTAACATCTTTAAACACTACAAGCTTAACGTTAATTATAGGCACTACAATCTTAAATGACTTAAACTTACCTTAGGAGTACCCACTCACATAACTTTTAAATGAAACATTAATTAGTAATTAGGTCTCCAATCCTTAGGATAATTAAATTTTCAAGTTTCACTGAGCAACGAGGTAATCACACTTTGACCTCAGTTGATTAATGAAATAATATGATAAGTTCAAAATGAACTTAAAATATTTCAAGAGATCTTCAAAGTGGCTCAGTGTCATGCCTCGAGCATCTTGAAATCTATTGGACATTCTGAAGGCTAAATTGAACTTTCCATTTTTTTTTTCTAAAACCATCCACTACGATCTTCTGATATTCAATAAAGACATAGCTTGGGGTTTGGTAGCTAAAACTTTACCTACTCCTGCAGTTTAAATTCTCTTTAAAATTATATACATGTCTTGCAAGTACTAACCTTTTTGGTGGAGGAACGAGAAGTATCGACAGGTACGCTTTTAAATTATTGCATTTAACTTTTTGTACTTCTTTCCTCGAGCTTGCATGTTAAACAATGATGTCAACCAAAACTACTAGGATAGCCATAAAACTAAAACCAAAATTAAAAATCAATCAAGATAAAATTTACCATCACAACATTCAAAAAATAAGATAACTCAAAATTTAATCACAAACATCACAAAACAAAAATTATAAATAAATTAAAACGTCTCTATCGGATGATCAAGAATCCCTTAGTGGAGGCAACCTATGGTTGCTAACGAGATTTCCTACGGTCTAAATGAAAGTATGGAACTCACTAAGTTGAGTTTAATAATTTCATTTGGATTAAGTGAATCCGAAAGAAAATAGTGGTACTGGAATGAGGGAACTGTAGGATCCTAATCAGTGTCGCTCTAATCAACATTAATATGCCCCATAATATTTAAATAACCATGACCCTTAGAGACATCTAATTTGACATCATAACTTGACACATTAGAAAATTGAAACTTGCAGCGACGAGGAGCTTGGAGCTAGCATTGTGGGCAACACGACCATCTTCAACAGCAAAACATGTCTACACCAGCTAAACTATTCCTTAGATTTAAACAACCAAGCCATAGGACTTTGAGATAGTTTTCTTATGTAGCATAAATCCTCAACTTTTCTTTAGGCTTTTGTACATCTCTACTACAAAATATAAACCCTAACTCGTCTTAGGATTCTGAGGTTGTTGCTCGTCACAACCTAAATTCTCATATCTTTCAGGCAATTTGTGTGATTATTTCACATAAGTGTAAGCCCTAATTAATAAAATTGATAGGATGAAACATTTAAATATTTCTCTCTAAAACTGAAGCCAAACCATAGAGTAGCTTCAAAAGTCACCGAGGTTCTCCTCTTGGTTTGTGACATCCCCTAGTTCTTCCTCTTTTGGATTCTATAATATATGTTCCAAATTTGAGTCATTCCCTTTTCACACCTCTTTGTCTAATCTCATTGAGAAGTCCTATCCTCTTGACCTTTTTGAAGATAATATCCCCTGATTTTTATCATAAGTTTTCTTTGGTGACTTCAGTTATCTAAGATGTAATTAACTATAGGGGCTTGCCCAAAAAGCTTTTCCAAACCCAGCATAATATACCCTATTTAATTCTTAATATTAAATAGGGGAACTTGTTGGCTTATAAATAAAATGGTTTTCACAGACCAAACATATGTTATATATTTCTTAGTTTATTTGATCGAGCCACACCCTCAAGTTTTGTGTTTATCTTTCGAGATAGATACATAGCTTGAGGTGTAGTGCTCTTTAAATTAAATGTCTTTCCAAAGCAGGCAACGAGATTTTGATTCCAGTGGTTGATCAGCTTCCAATGGGCAACTCCTTAACCAAAATAGTACTGATAGTGCGAAATAGCCCATTGACACAAAAATTCATTTAATTGGCTTTTGAGGAGGCAACTTCTAGAAGATTCATTGAATGGAGACACCTTTTTGAAGAGACACCAACGCACCCCTTAGATTTTTATAAGAAAATACTAAGATTTTCCAAGTGAGGAGGCCAGTCACCCATTAAATTTACAGCCATCATCCATCTAAGTCGCCACCTCCAAGACATTTGGTGGAGAGGATTTGAGATAAGTGTTTATCTTTGTGACTACACTTAATTTTAATTTAGATTTCTTATATATGTGCATGATTTCTACTTTTAAAATCTTGTGTGGTTGTGTTTTCTCCATCGATTTTGAGTATTTTTCTTTATATTTATCCTTAAAAAGATAAGTGATTAAGTATTGGAAGGAAGTTGTGTGAAGCATTAGGCTTTAATGTTGGAAGAAGTTGTGATGATTTGAAGCCTTGCACTTCATTTACTTCTTGATTTGACCAATTGAGATATTAGTACCTGTTGTGAGAACATGTAAGATCTGAGATGGTATTGTCTAAGTTAACAAATGGCTAGAATCACATTTTGATTTCATGGATGAGAATGTAGTCCATGGAGTTAAGTGCAAATAAAAAAGAGAAATAAACTTTTCAAGGGTGTAGAATTAGAGGACTTTAGAGTGACAGGTTAAAGCCCCCAATTTAATTTATAGTTTTAGGTTTAAATATGAGATGTTAGCCTTCAAGTTGAGGGAGAAGAGGGAACTCTAGAGTGAGAGCTAGTATCTTCGCTGCCTAGTCGGTCTTCAAGACTATTCAAACTATATATTAGCCAATGTTCTTTATAGCATCTCTAGTATGGATAAAGAATATTATTGATCACGATACATTTAGAATACTTCCATGAAAGAATTTCTCTACTTATTACTAATTTATGATAAGGAAAAAGATATTTTATTTATATCGCCTTGATATTGCAAGTATTTAGTTAAGTTAATTAGTTGCTTATTTTATTTTCATAAACTAAAAATTACAAAAATAATCAAATTTGCATTCCTATTTTAGCATCTTAAGTTTAAGTAAGAATATTTTGCTAAGTAGAATTTTCTCATCTAAAATTTCTAAATTCCTAAAAAGCATATAATCATTTTCCTTGTGGGTTCGATATCTGGGGCTTAATCAAAAAGTCTTATATTACTTGATAATGATATGTATACTTGCGTAGTATCCCATATTTAAAATTAAAATTAAAATTGTATTCTTATTTGTTTCATAGTAGAAAATTTACCTAGTTTTTGCTTTGGATCAAGTTTTTAACTTTGTTGCAAATTAAGAATAACTATTAAGGAAGTTAAAACATATAATCACGTACATTGCATATTACATCTATTTAAAAAGTCGTGAATCAAGTTTTTGGCGCCGTTGCTGGGAATCAAAAGAAAAAATACAGAAAATAACAAAAATTTTCAAAAGAAGTTTTTAAAAAGCAAAATTTCTATTTTTACAAAGTCTTATTCAAACTTTAAGATTTATTATAGAGATATTGTAGTGTCATTTTTAGATTAATTCTTATTTGTGTGTTTTTATTTTTATTTTATTTTATGTGTTTTATAATAATATATGTGTAGTTTAGGTTCCACAAGACTCGTGCCTTATGATTTTGAATTAGGAAGAATTATTAAAAAATTAATTAAAAATTACTAATAAATTTCAAGAAATGAAAAATCAAAATAATCAAAATGTTGAAGAGTTTAGATCTGTAAGAGATTATGCAAACCCTACAGTGGATGAACTTCATTGTAGTATTTAAAAATTCATTGTAGTGGCTAATTTATTTGAACTTAAACATGTTATTATCTAAATGATATCGAATAATCAGGTTGGGGTAGCACCAATTGAAGATCTAAATTTACATCTTGACAATTTTCTAGAATTATGTGCTACATTTAAATATGATGGTGTATCAGATGATGCTATAAGACTTAGATTTTTTCTTTCTCACTAAGGGATAAGGCTAAGATATGGCTACATTCATTATCACCTGGATCTATCAGAAGTTAGAGTAATTTACCACAGAAATTCCTTACTAAATATTTTCCACCATTAAAACTACGAAGCTTAGAATTGATATTACATCATTTTGTCATTTTGAAGGAGAATCTATTTATGAAGCATGAGAATGATTTAAAGAACTCTTAAGAAAGTGTCAACTCCATGCTATATCATATTGGTTAATAATTCAAACTTTTTATGATGGGTTAGTTGGATCTCTTAGATCTATTATTGATGTCGCTGCTGGTGGTTCATTGAAGTCAAAACCATTTCATGACGCTTATGCTTTAATTGAAGAGATGACTGCAAATAATTTTTAATGGCCTTTTGAAAGGGTAAATCTTAAGAAAGTAGCCAATATTCACGAAACTTGTGTTTTTATCATGCTAGCAAATCAAGTTGTAGCAATTTCAAAGAAGTTAGACCAATTTGGAATGAATTTTTTTCAACCAATTCCCATGATTGAAGAGAATTTATTAGGCCAAATGGAGATTCTCAAGCATCATTAGAGATTTTGAATGTCATAAACAATAAGCAGAATAACCCATATTCAAACTATTATAACCCAAGTTGGAAGAACAATCCCAACTTTATCTGAAATAATACTTTGGTGGTAATTATCAGCAATGGTGGAACAATCAAGTAAACCCATTGAGAAATTGGAACAACCAAATGAATAGTAATTATAGACCTACTTATCTTCTAGGTTTTAACAGTAATTGATAATGTAAGGAGAAGAAGTTATCTATAGAAGAAGTGGTATTATGAATGGAAAATCAGTTACAAAGTCAAGGAGTTACAGTTAGAAATATTCAGAATCAATTGGGACAAATAACAAATTCATTAAGTAATAGATCCCAAGGAAGACTTCCTAGTAATACATAAGTAAGTCTAAAAGACCAGAATAAAGAGCAAGTAAAAGTCGTTCAACTTAAAACTAGAAGAGAATTGGAAGGTATAATTAAAGAAAGACTGAAATAGAGAGAGAAGAGATTGAAGAACCAAAAGAGGACGATCTGAAAGGTTTAGAGAGATCTATTTCTCCACTTAAAGTTGATTTGAAAAAACCACCACCTCCATTTCCTCGCAGGCCTCGACAACAAAGGTTGGATAAGCAATTTTCAAAATTTTTGAAAATTTTTAAGAAGCTTAAAATTAATATTCCAATTGTTGAAGCTCTAAAAACAAATATCAAGCTATGTGAAATGTATGAAGGAAATTCTTAACAGAAAAAGAAAGTTTGAAGATAATGAAATAGTTGCACTTAGTGAGGAGTGTAGTGCTATAATTCAGAAAAAGCTTCCTGAAAAACTTAAAGATCTTGGTAGCTTTATAATTCCATGTGCAATAGAAGACAGATTTTATGGAAAAGCTTTATGTGATTTAGGAGTAAGCATCAACCTTATGCAATCATCAATATTTAAAAGATTGGGATTAGAAGAAATAACCCTACTATTGTAACTCTACAGTTAGAAAATCAATCGATAACATACCCTAAAGGAGGTTTATAGAAGATGTCCTAGTGAAAGTGGATCAATTTATTTTTCCTGTTGATTTCATTGTGCTACGATGTCCTAGTGAAAGTGGATCAATTTATCTTTCTTGTTGATTTCGTTGTGCTAGATATGGACAAAGTGGATCAATTTATCTTTCCTATTGATTTCATTGTACTTGATATGGAGGAAGATAAGGAGATACCTATCATTTTGGGGAGACCTTTCCTAGCCACAGGAAGAGCAATGATGGATGTCTAGAAAGGAGAATTAAATATGTGTGTCAATGATCAAACAATTACATTTAATATTTCCAAATCAAAGAAATACACTGTAAAAGGTAAATCTGATGAATGTTATAGAATGAATGTTATAAGATACATAAGTGAATGTCATTTCAAAACAACTTATGAACAGAAATCTGAGATGAAAAAATTGGAACACGAGCAAGAAGATGAATTGGATCAATATGAAGTATTATATAAGGAAGATTCAAATTATGTTCAAGAAAGTTTTGAAGTTTTGGACACAACAGAAAATGATACATCTTTTTATCCATCAATTGAAAAACCTCCTGATCTTGAGTTGAAGTTGCTTCATAAATATTTGAAGTATGCCTTTTTAGGTGATTCCTCTACATTACTTGTTATAACTTTTTCAAAATTAACTACAGAAGAAAAAGAGAGTTTGATGAAAGCCTTAAAGAGTTATAAGAAAGCGTTTGGATGGACAACTGCTGATATAAAAAGAATCAGTCTTTAATTTATATGCATAGAATTCATATGGAAGAAAACTACAAATCCATTCTCAAATGAGATTGAATTCTATTATGAAAGAAGTTGTTAAGAAAGAAATTCTAAAGTGGTTAGCTGCTGGAAATATCTACCCTATTTTAGATAATGCATGGGTTAGTCCAATTCACTTTATTCCTAAGAAAGGAGTGAATGTGACTTTGAATGAACATAATGAGTTAATATCAACATGGCAAGTCACATTACGGCGAATATGCATTGATTATAGAAGTTGAAGCTCACCACTAGAAAAGATCATTTTCCACTACCCTTTCTAGATCAAATGCCGGATAGACTAGCTGGGCATAAATACTTTTATTTTCTAGATGGATATACTGGTTATCACCAAATACAAATAGCTCCTGAAGATCAAGAGAAAACAACTTTTACCAGTCCTTATGATACATTCACTCTTAGAAGAATGCCCTTTGGTTTATGTAATGAACCTGCTACATTTTAAAGATGCATGATGGCTATTTTTTGTGATTTACTTGAGAAAGGGATTGAAGTTTTTATGGATGATTTTTCAGTGTTTGAAACTTCATTTGAATCATGCTTAAAACATCTATCAAAAGTTCTTAAGCACTGTGAAGAAAAAAATTTAGTCCTTAATTCGAAAAAACATCAATTTATGGTAGTAGAAGGATTAGTTTTGGAACATCAAATTTCAAAAAATGGTATGGAAGTAGACCCTGCAAAAAAATTCAAGTGATAGCTAATTTACCTCACCCAACAAGTGTGAAAGAAATTAGGGGTTTTTTAGGACATGCTAGATTCTATAGGCGATATATTAAAGACTTTTCAAAAATTACTAAGTCTCTATGTCATCTACTTGAGGAGTTCATCTAGATTAATTTTATTAAGACTAGGTTCACTGCATCTGCGTGATGCTCCACTTTCCGGTGAGGAGAATTCTGCAGATGACCTACACAGGGCCATTCAACTGAGATACAAACAAATCATCCTAATGGAGAAAAGGATGGAGAAGTTGGCCGCCACCATGGCCGTCATGGCTACATACATGGATAGTCCCAGTCACAGCAGATGGCGTCTCCAAAGGTCAACCAGCCTGAGATAGTCACTGCAACCAATCTGATAGTATGTAATTCTTAATTTTGATAAAGGGTGCCTAAAAGCTTTTGAATTACTAAAAAAATTAGTCACTGCACCAATTATTATTTCACCAGATTGGGAAAATCCTTTTGAATTGATGTGCGATGCTTGTGATTATGCTATTGGAGCTGTTTTATGACAAAAGAATGATATGTTTTTCAAAGTTATCTACTATGCTAGTAGAACTCTTAATGAAGCTCAAATTAATTATATAACAATTGAGAAAGATTTATTAGCAGTATTATATGCTTTTAATAAATTTAGATCATACTTAATTGGAACTAAATGTATAATGTATACAGATCATTCTGCTATTAAATATTTAATGAAAAATCATGATTGATAAGATGTGTTCTCTTTTGCAATAATTTGACTTTAAAATACTAGATAGGAGGGGTGTTGACAATCAAATTGTTGATCATTTGTCCAGAATTGAATTAGAAAAACCACTCAGTTTTGAAAAAGAAATTAACAAACATTTTTCAGATGAAGAATTGTTTAATGTTAGTAAGTGACATGTTCCATGGTATGCCTACAATGTGAACTTCATTGTTAGTGATATTATATCCTATGGAATGACATACCAACAGAAGAGAAAATTTAAATCTGAAGCTAAGACTTATTTTTGGGATGACCCATTTTTATATAAACAAGGAAATGATTTGATTATTCGAAGATGTGTTCCTTTAGAAGAAACTTATGAAATTATCCAAAAATGTCATAATTCTGATTTTGGGGGACATTTTGGTGTTGATAAAACACCATAAAATATTTTACAATCTGGATTTTGTTGGCCTACAATCTTTAGATATGTTAACACTTATATCAAAACATGTGATCGATGTCAACGAGTAGGACATATTTCTAGGAGGAATGAGATGCCTCTCAATTATGTGTTAGAAGTTGAGATATTTGATGTTCGGGGATTAGATTTCATGGGATCATTTATACCATCTTTCAGATATATATATATATATATAT
>JXCR01128324.1:229139-246639 GCA_002079205.1 Phalaenopsis hybrid cultivar | reverse complement strand
AAATCCTCCTATACAACATGGTGATAATGCCTCCCTTATTCCCTCGAATGAAAATGGCTTTCATGATAATACGGCTTTTGCAGAACTTCCTCCTCCTATTCATTTAAACTCAATTTCTGATATTATTACTAACATGGAAACTCATTTGCCCATTCCAAACTTGTAGTTAAATTCTAATACAGATGTCATATCAGATAAGCAACTTTCTAAGCAAGCTTCTCTGCCATCCCCCTCGAATACTGCTATCAATACATCACTACAACATGCTACGGATGAGTTAGAAAAGGAGTGGCAAGTACAAAGGCATAGGAGAAGAAAAGTCAAAAGAAATAATGAACTCTCCAATTTAAATGCTGACAACATTATTCAAGAAGGCACATACTATTCTGAAGGTGAACAATTAAACAACTCTTCTATGTCTTCTGCCTTGTTTACTCTTTCTCTTATGAGAATCATCCTAAAGTTGATGTGTGCAATTTGATTTTGTACAAAGTCCGTTTCTCCAAGCATGTTGTCGTAGCCTGAAAAACACTAATTTGGGGATCGAAAACTGAAGTTGTTATTTCCCTTAAATAATTACACTTCAATTTTGAATGTGCTCTTTCTTGTGCCCAACAAGAAACTCATAGTCACCTATACTTTGAAAACATTCCATCACTCCATCTCAAGCAATGCATTTCTAATGATAACTTCTTTCATCTTATGGCAATCTTGCCTAAATTATTGTATGTGTTAACACCTTTAATTATACATTAACTCAAAAGTTTTTCCCACCTCTCATTTATGTTATAACTCATTACCCCTCATTAGAAAGGAACCCCAAAATAAAACCTTTAGTAACAAAATTTTACTCATTATAACAAAAAAAAAAAAAAAAGGAAATACTTGTAAAATTAAAAAGGGAGCTTCTCCCCGTTACTTGTAACATATACTTTAAATGAACGTTTCTCTGTTAGTCTTTGTTTGCCCGTGTAGAGGGGTTTGTCTTTTATGAATCTTTACACTTATTATGTTATCAATATCGCGTGCTTCATATTGTTAGTTGAATGCGCCGCAAAATTATTTTATTGTTTCAATCTCTACTATGGTCATAACGACTGTAATCCTTTTGGTTGTTATGATATTATCTCTTCTTCTTTGGAAATTTAAGTGTTCGGATATTATGCTTGTCCTATCTTATTTCTTAATACACTACTTCTCTACTTTAATATTTGCCATTTGGATCTTCTGCAATATATTCTACACCTATTTTATAGGCAACGCAAAAAAAACATGCAATTAATTTTGGCTTTTGACTTCCCTTTTTGCCGACAACGTTGCATTTTGAAAGTGTTGCTGAATAGAGTCAATTACACTACTCATCATAAAACTATATTTTTCTAATTTTTTTGGAGAATTGTGATATGTTCAACACTTGTGACTCAACAATATGTTCGAAGCATTTATATTAATGCAGACCCAGGTTTTTTATATTTAAATATTGTTTTGTTACTGCATCCATATTTCCTAAAGTTGATTACATGAGGGTTGAATCATTCCTCTGTTATTTTGAAATATTTTTATGCCACCAATTTAGATGGCTCTGGTTAACGGTTCCTTACTTCATACATCTTCATTCAAGAGTTACTTCTCTTCACTCCAAGAGACACGTCTCTTCACTTCAAGAGACTCCAATTTTCAATATATGAGCCATACCTAACATATACTTATAGTTTTTTACTTGGCATAGTTAAATATAGATCACCCAAAGTATTAATATTTTCAAATTAACAATAAGAAGATTTTTTTTTTGAACTATCAAATTATTTATTTATGTGTGATACGTTTAAATTATTGAGTATTTGATAAAAATAAAAAATATGGGTAGAAATTTTACCTTAAATTTTAAAAATGGGATGGAAAAGGGTGATTGCATTGTAATTAGCAAGTTTTGGGTGTTCAGTATGTAGTTACCCCTTTTTATGTTTGTCCATATCTTGGTACATTTAGCAAGTGAAAATGAATTATATAATGCTATCACAAAATGTTTTCTGTCAGTTTAGAAAAGAAGAATAATATTTTTTTAAGAAAATAAAACCTTATTATTAGAGGTTTTTTAATTTTTTATAGAAGATGAAAATGTTTTATTTGCTTAATTTAAATATTTTCCTAGTTTTAAGATTTTATATTCTAAATTTTTAGTACGTCACTTTTATCATTGTATAATATCCATCAGTATATTTTGAAACATTTTTTTCATTTAAATTTTTATTTTTTATTTTGAATTAAAAAATATCCTGTAAATCACACTCAATATAAAGAGTGTTGGAGAGATGAGAGAAAGAGTGAGAACAAAATATATAGTAGCACAAGTTCTGAGATGATAAATTTAGTAGTCATTTCTTCAAGAAATGAGCCCTTGTTTATAGATCATAGGAGTATAAAAAAAGTTACTATTTTATTACTGTTTTAATAGAGACGTTGCAAGTCATTATTACACTATTTCATATTTGTAACTGACTCTGAGACCCTTTCATAGTATTGACATCATTTTATGTTTGTAACTGCTTGAAGAGAGGCATTTAATGGTCTGTTGGTGTTGTCATAAAGTTGTCAAATAATCATTCGATCGGTTGAGAAGTCTCGGCCAACTAGAAGGTCTTCAGTTAGTCTCCTTAAGAGAATCCTCAATAGTGACCCTCTTATCGTTAGGGTGAACTTGAACGATTAGGCAAAGGGTGTATAATTTTAACTTGACGGGCAACTCTCCTTGTAATAGTATCCTTCTCAGAGGTTTCAAAAGATAATCAATGGGGTACTCTTTGGCCATCTTTGTGAAGAATCTCAGAATAAGTCAAAAGAGCAAAATTTAGTTTACTATCCCTTGGATCATGTGTCTTCTAATCTTTTGTTCTGTTTTGCTTTCGTTTGGTAGACCCATAGTTTCGACCGAAAGAATTGACGCTCGGCATCTCTATCATTTGATTATACCAATGAAGTGCTTTGGTGTCAATTTAGTGAGATCGGTTGAATTTCTGCGAGATTCATTTGATCATATTTCTTATATGCATATTTAGTTCCTCAATTCTTTTTCTTCTTGAAAACAATAGTTGCAATATGAATGAGAGAAATAATAATAAAAATTGACTTATTTTTTGTGTAATCAATGCTTCTAATAGTTGAACTCCGTGGATTTCAGCGCTCGTATTTTCTATGAATTGGTAGTGATCAATACTTTTTCATCACAATTTTTGAATGTTCAACCCTTCAATCGATATTTAACAAGAAAAGTTATGAAGGGTGGCAAGAAACTCGCAAATGAGGAGTCTGTGTCGAGGGCCTTCAAGTTTTCGACCAAAAAACTCGACCACCCCACAAGAGAGAAGAAGATGAAGCTTGATAATAATCAGGCACTGATAAAAAGAAATTTGTGGATGAGGGCTAGCCGGTGTGATAGAATTCAGAGGGTGATGGATGACTGGTCTGATCAGAAAGGCTGGGAGAAGGGAGTCGATCAGAGAGAACAAAGCTATTCGAGCTAGTAGTACAAAAGATACAAAGAGTGGAGGAGATGACCAAGTCATCTAAATCATTGCCTCTCTAAGAGATGGGGAGGAATACTAAAGTGCATACCACTGGTGCACCGGTCCTTGCTCTTAGTATGACTCGTCAGTGGCTAGCTCAACAACCAATATAGACATTTCTTTACTCAGATCAATGAGGCCAGTTGGGTGGTTGTCCAACCACTTGTTGTTGAAAGCCTCCACATGTTTAAGATGGAGTAAAAAATTGGTATCATGAAATATATTTTTCTTAAATATTGACCTATTCCTTTCCCCATTTATGATATTTGATTTTTTTTGCAGAGGAGACTGTCCACATCACAAACTCGTTCTTAATGAAAGACTATCAACCCTCTTCTTTAGAGGCAGTCGGGGGACCTTTTGTTTCGGCCCACAGTGTAAGCACACCTAGTCCTCTATTGAGGATTGAGGATGTTGAGAGGAAGAATGAGGGTGGCAAGGTTCATCAGGGTCGTTTGCTTGCGCATGGAAGAAACATGTATTCATTTGCCCGTGAGACGGACTTTCAAAAGGAGATAGCCATATCGAGCATGAAATTGGAGTGGACATTGTTTACTTTCACCAGATAGAGATTTCATAGTTCTGAAAGTTGTCTCCCATATGTTTTCTCTTAGAGTTCAGTCAAATAGGTATGTTGTCTTCGGTTCAACTCAAAAATTCTAGTTTATCAATCCAAAAAATTAGATCAATTATTGGAAGTTTTGATTCCTCCAGGGTGTATACATGAACTGGGGAATCTTTACCAAGACAATCAGAGGGCTCTATTAGAAGAATAAAAGGATTCCACCATGAGTTTAAGGGTTACAATGACTGTCATAGGTAAACTAATGTCAGTCATCTAGTATACTAACCACATGACAGTGAACCAAGTGCTAAACTTTGTTGAATTCAACCTAATGACCCTTGCATTGCGGTTCTCCTCCAATGAGGTGGAGGATAAAATGTAGCTTGAAAAAGCTACGTAGCTGTGAAGGAAGGATACATGGAAGAAGAAAGGAGGCACTTCTTCATCAGGAAGAGAAGAACCAGGTAGAAGAAGGGCATGAAAGTTAGAGAAACAAGATTGTCCCAAGTTCAAAATATTTTCATTATGTATATGAATCTGCAATTGTTATTTAAAAAAAGTCATTGATGAATTGATTTTGATTGTGCAAAATTATCTTTTGATGAATTTAGGAGCTTCGATGGACTGCTTCCAAGTGGAGTTAAAACAAAGCATACTTGGATTTGATGTTAAAGAGTCCTCCAAGCATTCATCAACCTAAGGAACTTCCCAACCATATTCTTTGGAATTCATTATTCTTACTGAAAGAGAGGAGGCTAGCTGGCCCTGTCCACTGTTGCTAGCTACACCAATGAAATAGGTTGAAGCAAAAATCTTGAAGGAAAGCTAGGATCAAGGGGAGCTTGAGATGGCATCTGCTTTAGATTGTGGGTCAGATGCATTTGTAGCATAATAACATCAAAGGAAGGGCAAGGCTCTGGCCCCAAACTCTACTTCATCCTTTCAATTGCCTCCAAAAAGAAGCGGATAAGAGGAAAGGATAATTGGAGTTTGTTGCAGGATAAAGGACCAAAGGTCTTTTTCAATTTGAACTCCAACTTTGCATTAATAAACATCCTTAGGGACTAGTTTCCCCATGCCCCAGGACAGATGAATATGCACCATCACAAATGTTCTTGGCTTGAGGACCTTAAAAAATTCTTAAAAAACTTTGCTTTATAGAGCTATGTCATGTGGCCAATCGGTATTAACTGCTCAATTTTTTCTCAACACACCACCTATCCTCTCTATATTTGGATGTCAGATAAAGCTCTTGAATGCCAAGGCGAAGGTCAAAGTGCTTAAGGAATAAGCTAGAGTTGGCATATGATCGAGCATCCGTGGCAGTAAGCTTGGTTGGATGATGTTGAATCAAACTTGGAAAGAGGGTCAGAGTGGTTGTTTTTCATCTAGTAGGAGAAAACTGAACTAATATATTAGATGACCACAATGAGGATGACCTGAAAGTTTTTTAATACTCGGTTTGCTCATTTAAAAGAGGGTGGCAAGGTTGTGATAGACCAATTTGTTAGAGTTGGAATGGTCTACCTCAATTACTTTGATTTAATAAGTCCAAGAAACTCTTGATTTATCATTCTTATTCAAAACACAGAGAAGGTTCTGATGGTGATAATGTGGCAGACAACGGATCATCCAACACACTACCCATAACTCCTAAACTTAGGATTTTTTTTCTTTTCTTTTTTTATATGTAACTGAGCCTATGTATATGAAAGGTTTTTTCTTTATAGAAATACATGTAACTGAACCTTTTATAGGAATGAAATAGGATGTTTGGTCGATTTTACCTATTCTTACTTTTATTTCTTTACCACTCTTACTATATTATGATGTCACTATGTTGTCTACTTATTAGTTGATTTTGAAGTATTATCCACCTGGCTCAAGTCTTAATTTTCGTGCATGAGTGTTAAAGGTCAATTTTTAATTTTTGTACACTGATTTGACATCATGATGTCGCTATTATTCATTTAATATTTTTGCCAATCGCTTGGACAACATGTGTTGAATCGGTTTATTTTAGGGTGTCAATTCTTAGCTTAGGAAGACCTAAGTTTTAGTTGTTTAGCTAGACCCACACTTTTTTTCAATTGCACTACTTCTCGTAATGGTGTAGTCATAGATACTTTTCCAGGGTGATTTTATCAGACCCTTTTGCAAAGGTTTAACCACCTCAATGAGTTTTTTTACACTAAACTTTGAAACTCAAGTTTAAGGTGTATTGCAGCTTGCCACATTAATGCTTCTATTGATCAGCTTTTAGGGAACTCTAGTTCCTCAAGTGTTATCTCAATGCTAGGTGAATCAAACTTCCAAGTTTCCCGAGTGTTGTTCAAACCTCTAGTCAGAATCACATGATTAGCTAAAGCTTTTCTTAGCTTTATGTTAAAATAAAAATTTACAGGTGTTGTTTTTCTTTTATTGGTACCGTATAATTGGTTTAAGGAAAATTTATTTTGAGGTAATACTTGCTCCATGTGTGGTGAAACTTTTTCATGGTGAAAGTTTTCAACTTATAGGCTCCTGAGACAAACTTTTCATCAATAATGAATTAACTGATCTAAGTTTGATCAAATGTTTTGACCAATTTCCCTCTTGCTAAAGGTTTGAATTTCCTTAGAATTAGGTTGACATGCATGAATTTCTTTTATTAGAAATTCTTGTTGTAGTATCAGACAATCCTTCTCTTTACTTCTTCTAACTGTAGTGTTGCGTTAATTTAACTTTCATCTAATAGGTAAAGTGTGAGAGTGCTTGTTGAACTCCGTTTTGTGAGGTTTATCCACTCTTTTGGAGCCTAGGATCTAACCTTATGGTTTTCTAATGCCATTATTAAATGACTAGAGATGACACCACCCCCTCCCCTTAAATTGTCAAACAAAGTTATGCTTAGTTAGGGTTCCAAATGCTAGACACCAATTCTCTAACTTTTGGTTAAGATGATTAGTGTTTTGTCATTGGAGCCCAAGTTGAGTTCATATAGGATGCAAATGCTCTAGGTGTCCTTTTGACTCTGAAGGCTTAAGTTTCTCCTTTTGGTGACACACTTTGCATCCCTAAGGTTTGATGATCCTTATTTGATTTAAAAGAAGTACATTTGGCATGAGGCTAATTTTAGACCAAATGAGGGATCAACCCTTTATAAAAATCATAACATTCAAGTCTAGTAGTTCTCAAACTATGCATATACAAAATAGAGACCTCTTAAACAGAAACTAAATACTAAACGAAAACACAATAAAATCAAACAAGCATAAAACAAAATATTTATAGTTCTTATAGAATAAAAGTTAAAAATAATTAAACATGAATAATGTACATTACAAGTTTTCAAGTCTAAGACCTAGAAGTACAAATAAAATTTGCCTAATTCAAATTCACTAATGTTCCCCAGCAATAGTGTCAAAAACTTGACACACACCAATGTTGCAATGTACAGATGGCTCATGCAAGTGTACATGTCGTATCAATAATATCAGAATTAGAGTCTGGAATGTCGATCACTCAGGGAACAAGGTAATTCTTACTAGGAAATGTTATAGCCTACATATTTTAAACTTAGCTTGAAAATTGGATTTTTTAAAAGCCCTATGAAAGCAATCCTAACGTATCACAAGTAAATTGAAAGGTTGAAGTCTTAAAAATCAATCCTAACTTATTACGATTAAATTGAAAGGCGTCAAATACTTTAGTGGTTCTTCCTTGAAATGAGTTAAATAGATTTCATGAAATTAATAATTGCAAGTAGAAGCACTTAGTGACAAATAGGAACAATATTCTTTTTTTCCCCTTCTGGATGCACAAAAAAGCTTTGTTAGAAATGATTTTATTTCCATAAATATTATAGTTAAACCATCATGGAATATTTCTCTAACAATTGCATCTCCCTGACACCTAAGCTTCTGCTACCGTAACAATCCTCCTCTTCTCTGCACAACAAGAATATTTGAACTCTAGCAAGCAACAGAAACCACCAAGTATCAACCCAGCAACAATCTTCTCTAGCCATGCAATTCCCTATTGTTTATAACCTTCTTCACGTAATTTCTATGATCCCCGTGCGCCACTACACGATGCCCCATGTTTGGAGTCTCGAACTGCTGCAACTGCAAGTTACAGTTCATGGCGCCAAGGAACCAAGCTTTCTGTTTGGTGACTGGATAATGGGCACCTAAGTGGCCAAAGGTCCGGTTCCGAAGCACCATAGTCGCGGTGCCCAGGCGCCCACTAGCAGCGCCTAACTACCTTGCTCTCATGTTTTGGCTCCTTTCTACACTATTTATGACGCCTAGGCACTCAGTAACAAGTTCAATTCCATGTCCATTCCCGCTACACCACTTCAATACTATGCCATTACCTACAAAATAAACAAAAAAATACCTTTCTTCACAATGTAATTTCATCAATAAAATGTATAAAAATAATCCAACTTGCTAGACAAATTGTCCACACATACTAATCAATTATAATTATGATAGCATTTAAGTTATATTAATTTATTTTCATTATTTACTAAATCATCTCATTCAACTTTACTTAAACCATTGAATTTCAAACTTCTCTATTTTCCAAGTATATTTCTAAGATGTTATTCAAAATAGTTAAAATATGTAACACTATATCCAAACTTCTTAAATTTAGTGTCAAAGGGGAACATTAAGGTAGAGACAAAGCCATATAAAGAGGGAGAGGCACCATCATAATTGATTGAATCTTGTAGAAGAAGAAGACAAAGGTGGAACTTCATTAGAGGGGTAGTTGCGGGCTGAAGTCAGTGGGTGAAGGAAAATGAACTGCAAGCCAGTCAAATGAGATAAAGAGCCTGCAAAATTAGAGATATTAACAGTGTTGGAGATGATATGGGAGGCAAGGCTGTAGGTCGAGGGCATTGGTTGAGGTCCCAACAATGTAATTAGTCAATCGATCGAGTCAGGGAGCACACAAAAGAAGACGCTGAACTATGGGTGCAATAAGTTTTGAATTCACCCAATTTAAATACATTCAATTCAAAAAATAGGTCATTAAGGATAATTCTAAATTCTTATGATAATAGTTTATATTCATTTTAATTTATAGTAAAAACTCAAAATCTATCCATTGAATATGAGTAAATTAGTAAAAAAAAATTCACAATAACAAAACATGGAGCTCACACCTTCTAAAAAAAGAAGGGAAAACCCGTAATTCATGCATTCCCTTTTAATTCCACCGATAATTTGCCAAATCAAAAAGCCGACTTTATGTACGCGCTGCATTCGGCTCCAAGCTCACTCCCCCTCCCGCCTATATAAACGTCAGAACACCTCTTCCCCCACATGCAATTTTCCACAGGCTTACTCTGTTCCCTCTGTTCTCCACCAAATAACCATGGTGGTCCTCGCCAATCCATCCCCAGACGACATATTCCTCCACAAATCTTCCAAGTCATGCGCTTCCTTCTCCGACGTTCCCGTCGTCGACCTGACCGGCCTGACCGCCGCCTCCGATATCGTCACGGCTTGCAGCCAATTCGGCTTTTTTAAAGTCACCAACCACGGCGTCTCCAAAAGCCTTGTTGCTAAAGCAGAGGCTGCCGCCATGGATTTCTTCGCCTTGCCCCAATGGGAGAAGGAGCAGGTCTGCATGGCCAAACCTTACGGCTATGGAAACAAGAAGATTGGCTGCAATGGCGACGTCGGATGGTTAGAGTATCTTCTTCTCCAGGTCCCCAACTTATTCGGATGCAGCTCTACTCTGAAGGAGTACGTGTCGGAAATGAAGAACTTGGCGTCTGGAATGCTTGTGTTAATGGCGGATGGGCTGGGATTGGAGCAGAGGAATGCGTTCAGTAAATATATAGACGATGAGAAAAGCGATTCCTTCTTCAGGCTAAATCACTACCCTCCATGTCCGATGTTGCAGGGATTCAACAATAACCTGAACGGATTCGGGGAGCACACGGATCCGCAAATCATTTCGGTTCTGAGATCGAATGACTCGGATGGGCTTCAGATTTGTCTAAAAGATGGAAGCTGGGTCTCCGTTGCTCCGGACCAGGATTCCTTCTTCGTTAATGTGGGAGATTCTCTACAGGTGAGTCAAATCCGTGTGTTTTGATAGATGCTATTGCTATTGCCAGTTATATAGAAAGGTAAAACAGAAGTACTACACCCTGCACAGCGGCTTGGATGCGGTGGAAGAGGCGAGGAATCGGATCCGCCCTTCTCGTTATTTTCTAGCCTCAGAGTTGTTATAAAAAGTTACGATAGATCATTAAATGAGCATAGCTCAAAGTTTTTTCTTCGACATAGGTATAAGACCAGTTTTTAAAGGTTGGGAGTCGGATGTCATAATTCATTTAAGTTGATCTTAAAATTGATCTCAAAAGATGAGAATAAGATGTCATACCCCATTTAAGGTGGTCTTATACCTATCTCGAAGAAATTTGGGATAGATTTATATTTTGATTATTTTTTTCTTTTTTTTCACTTAGGACTCAACAAAAATAATAAACTTAGAGGTTGATATGGGATTACTTTTATTTTTTTATTTTATATTAGTCTTTTTTATTTTATTTTATTTTATTTTATTTATGTATTGTATAGAAACAAAATATATTTGACATATTTTTGTTAAAATATGTTAATCTTTTGTTAAATAAAAAATAAAAAAAATATGTAAAAATTACAGCAAATAAATATATTTTTTAAATTTAAAATAAAATAATAAAATATAAAAAATAAAAATGAAAAACAAAATCAATCAGAAATGATTCCTTGGTTCGTTCGGCCAACTAAATCTGATTGTTGGGTGCTAGTCTTCTTTCCCAATATTTTCAATTCAAATTCGAGCACATATATGGCTTAAAAAAAAGGAATAATTTCATGCACGCTATGAGAAACATTGATATTTATAAATTAATGGATCGTATGATGTATCTACCGAGAATTTGATAAAAAATGAAAACATTGTTCAACGTTTTATCATGAATTTTAACATATGTGTGACTATTTGAAAAAATAAATGAAAGATGATGATTAATTTGTAAAAAGTAATGTAATTGCCCCAACAAAAACTATAGTTAGAAAAATTGAGAGATAAGTGACACGGCATAGAAAAAAAATTTTCCATTTTATTTATGTCCATCAATTAAAGTGAGGACACGTATACTTGAAAATATGGATCAATCTCCCTACCTTTTTGTGTGAAGTTCTNACTTTTATTTTTTATTTTATACTAGTTTTTTTTTATTTTATTTTATTTTATTTATGTATTGTATTGAAACAAAATATATTTTACATATTTTGTTAAAATATGTTAATCTTTTGTTAAATAAAAAATAAAAAATAAGTAAAAATTACTGTAAATAAATATATTTTTTAAAATAAAATAAAAAAATAAAATATAAAAAATAAAAATGTAAAACAAAATCAATCAGAAACGATTTCTTGGTTCGTTCGGCCAATTAAATCTGATTGTTAGGTGTTAGTCTTCTTCACAATATTTTCAATTCAAATTCTAGCACATACATGGGTTAAAAAAAAAGGATAATTTCATGCACGCTATGAAAAACATTGATATTTATAAATTAATGGATCATATAATGTATCTACTAAGAATTTGATAAAATAATGAAAACATGGTTTAACGTTTTATCATGAATTTTAACATATATGTGTGAATTTGAAAAAAAATAAATGAAAGATGATGATTGATTTATAAATAGTAATGTAATTGCCGGAATAAAAATTATAGTTAGAAAAATTGAAAGAGAAGTGACACGACATAGAAAAAAATTTTCCATTTTATTTATGTCGATCAATCAAAGCTAGGACACGTATACTTGAAAATATGGATCAATCTCCCTACCTTTTTGTGTGAAGTTCCTTCGAGAATCAAGCTTTTACTTAATTTAGTCATTCCATTGCATTTACGAACCTCGGTGTAGTCAAGTTCTAGTTCATGTCACCATGAAGAAAGACCTTATTGTTGAATAATCATGGCATGCATCACAATCATAACAATAGAGGAGGAGACGGATTTCAATTTGATTTCCCTTATCTTTATAATCTCTCAACTCCAAGGAATCAGGTGCGTGTTGCCGTCACTGTTTATTCATTGTGTGAAAAGATGGGATTTGTGGGTCGGACTTCCAAGTCAGCTGTCATCTTGGNAATCAAGCTTTTACTTAATTTAGTCATTCCATTGCATTTACGAACCTCGGTGTAGTCAAGTTCTAGTTCATGCCACCACGACGGAAGACCTTATTGTTGAATAATCATGGCATGCATCACAATCATAACAATAGAGGAGGAGACGGATTTCAATTTGATTTCCCTTATCTTTATAATCTCTCTGCTCCAAGGAATCAGGTGTGTGTTGTTGTCACTGTTTGTTTATTCATTGTGTGAAAAGATGGGATTAGTGGGTCGGACTTCCAAGTCAGCTGTCATCTTGGACCGATTTGATTGATTAAATTATTTATTTCTTTTTTTTTTATGGTTAGAAGAAAAATAAATACATCAAATATGTGATCAACGTGGGTATTGAATTGGATAGTTTGTTTGATGTCAGGTGCTGACCAATGGGAGATTTCAGAGCGTTAGGCATAGGGTGGTGACCAGCGGCAAGAGGTCACGGTTGTCGATGATATATTTCGGCGGGCCGCCGCTAAGTGCGAGGATTGGGCCTCTCCTCGAGCTTCTTGGAGAGGAAGAGCAGAGCAGGTACAGAGACTTCACATGGGCCGAGTACAAGACCGCTGCCTTCAACTCCCGGCTTGCAGATGACAGGCTCGTCATCTTCGAGAACCACAACAACTAANGGGATTCAACAATAACCTGAACGGATTCGGGGAGCACACGGATCCGCAAATCATTTCGGTTCTGAGATCGAACAACTCGGATGGGCTTCAGATTTGTCTGAGAGATGGAAGCTGGGTCTCCGTTGCTCCGGACCAGGATTCCTTCTTCGTTAATGTGGGCGATTCTCTACAGGTGAGTCAAATCCGTGTGTTTTGATAGATGCTTATTGCTATTGCCAGTTATAGAGAAAGGTAAAACAGAAGTACTACACCCTGAACAGCGGCTTGGATGCAGTGGAACAGGGGAGGAATCGGATCCGCCCTTCTCGTTATTTTCTAGCCTCAGAGTTGTTATAAAAAGTTACAATAGATTATTAAATGAGCATAGCTCAAAGTTTTTTCTTCGAGATAGGTATAAGACTAGTTTCTAAAGGGTGAGAGTGGGATGCCATAATCCATTTAAATTTATCTTAAAACTATTCTTATAAGATGAGAATAAGATGTCATACCCCATTTAAGATGATCTTATAGCTATCTCGAAGAAAATTNTATATATATATATATATATCGGATTGTAGTAAAAAAAAATATTAGATGCGGACCTGCATTTGGGGTCTTTATATCTCCAAATGGACAGATTATTATGTTTGTCGTTCTGACCCCGAGCTGCACTCGGGCGATAATCATGATACAACGGAGGTATGACACGGCCGTGATGACAGGCATAATAATTTTTCCTCCAATTCCGTGGACAGAGGGAGAAGTCGTTGTCCGGTTTTCTACGTAGTCGAAACTTTAGGCTGTGTTGGGATACTGTGGGTCAAAACAGCCTGGCACTGCTGTGTAGCTTTAACTATTTGCTAATTATGGAAACAAATAGGTTTATTTTGTTTTCCTAGCAGCTTTCACTCTATTTAATGGCAGCATCGGGGCTTAGATTGGAGCAGCTGTCTTCAGATGCAATGATTTTTTGTTTTATCTTTATGTTTTTTTAATGATGAAAGATGAATTTAATATAAGTGAATTTTAAGATGAGGGTATTTATAATGATTCTTAGATATTGCATGTCCAAAATTAGTTGGCAATTGTTGAATTCAGTTAGCGAGAATAAGAATTTATAGAGATACAAAAGAGGGTTTGCCAAGTTCTTAAAAAAAAGTACTAGAGTAATTTTTTGTTGGGGGCTTCACTTTCTTAACTAACTACAATAAACAAAAGAAAGGTTTGGAAGATTGACATACATACAACATATTTTTTTTGTATTTACTTGTAATAGTTAAGATTCAATTTTTACATATGTGTCATATTATATTATTGAATCTAAAATTGTCCTGTGAGGCATGCCTAAAGATCTGAGCGATAGGAAGAGAGAAATAAAGAGAGAGACAAGGAGGTAAAAATGAAATAGAAGAGCACACACAGATTTGTTCCGTCAGGGCGAATTGGAGCATTCCTAGGCTCTGTGATTAATTTTATATATGAAAATAGAGGTTACAAGAGAGAATGAGAGAGAATTCTCCCTATAAGGTATAGGTCTAGAGAGGAGCTAAAAACCCCCTTTTACATGTAAGAATAAGGGGTCAAGTAAAAAATCGCATAACTGCCTGTTCTTTATTAAAGGGTTTACAAGATATTCTCGTATTTTATTATATGTTTTCATATTTAAAATTGATTCTGATATCTTTTGAAACAACCCATTTAGTAGGCAGGTCCTCGTGTTAGTCGATGTTGACCTCAATTTTGGTAAGATCTAGCCTTCTACTTAGCACTTAGGATCTAGCGACGGGACTTTTCTTTTAACTGTCCTAGAGGACTAGTGATGAAACCTGACCCGACCCACCATTACACAGTTATTAGATTCCAAAAGTTGGCCAAAAACTTAATTGAATATATTTTAACGACTAGTGTGCACAATAGATATGCTATAGAACTTAGAATTTGATAAATAATTTACATATTAGGCGTATCATGCAAATATACATATCATTTCAAGTAATATAGGATTTTCATTTAGAACCACAATATCGATCACAATGAGAAGGTGAAACTCTTTTTATCCAAAACTCTTTTTATGACTTAGGAAAACTTTACTTAAACTCCAAACAATTATTTTGAAAATATGGCAGCAAGTTTAGGTGTAAAAAAAAGTTATTCAATCCCTATTAATTCTATTTCAAAGCTAAAAGAAAATGCAAGGTTTCTAAACTAGTTTTATGAAGATGAGTTCAAATTATGTGAAAGTTCTTTCCCCATGCAAAGAGATCATAATCAGTGTATGAATCAAATAATTAAAGGCTATAATGTAATTTTGTGTCAAATAGGAGCAATCATATTCCTTACCCTCTCCGAAGTGCACAAAGAACATTGGTTAATCTAAAGTTAAGTTCCTAACTCTTAGGTTATGTTGGATATATTCTAGCCTCTCGCCTCTAGATTACCCACTTTGCCCTCTCTATAGGACTAACCAGTCCTTAGGTTCCAAACTATACATCAAATTGGTTATGGTTCTAGCCTGTTACCTTAGAATCACCAATTTACGCCCATCAAAACTTATCTCTCTATCTATTTGCAAAACTCATGGATTACCTTATTACCCGCGAGATGAATGTGATTCTTATTAGTTGAAAAACACATAGCCCTCCCGGGTCATTCTGGATTCAAAACAAGTTTTAGAATTTCAATTGGCCAGATTTAACATGTAAATGAAGTATAAAGTAATGAATCATCACAAGTATGGAATAAGAGAAATTTTAAGCAATCCTAATCCTACACATGATTACCACTTATTGTAAGGAGAAATATAAAGGAAACTACTCAAAATTCATGGAGATAACACAACAAAATATGTATTATATTAAAAATCCAAGTCTTCACAATAAAACAAAACTCAAATAAAAATACAAAGTACTTATCTGAGACTTCTCCTCAAGCAAATCCTTTGAATTTCCTTTGACTTCTTACTCCAATAGACACACCAAAGCACACATTATAAAGACACTCACGCACCACTCACACACACACCCAAGAGAGCCTCATGCCCCCTCCAAAACCCTTCACCACCAACTAAAAGCCTTGTTTCAACACTACACACACACTACAAAAACCTTTTTCAACTAGCCAATTGTTCCTTTAATAAAGTTCTTAAAATCACCAAGAGTCACTTCAGCACTTCTTCAAAATTCATCCAAATTCATTGCAAAAAAGTCCAAACCGTTTCTAGCACCCAGGCAACTGTGGCGTCAGCCTTCTGAAAGCCTATTTTAACTACCTGGCGCCAAGTCACTTTTTGCTCCTTTACTCCATTTGACCTTATTTGCTCCTTTTGCTCTTACACTTTATTTTTTGTACCTGAAATAAAAAACAAACAAAATAATTTCCATTAAAGTGAAATATCCGTAAAAGAGAGCATAAAATGTATATATAAAAATAACACAATTTAAGGCATGTTAATTCCCCCAAACTTAAACGTTACTTGTCAAGTAATCCATCTATTTTATAACATAAATACTTTAATATATGGTAATGGGTTTCATTAAATATTACTGTACTTTTGTCCCATAAATGTGATCATGAAACTTCTAGAAAAAAATTTCAATAACACGGGATATAACTAAGGTGTAAGAGTATCTAGTACTTAACTTAGGAATTTTGATTTTCTATTCATATCAAAAGTATTTGTAATTTGTTAGACTCAAGAATCTTAGAAGAATTAAAAGATAGATTTATATGAGAACTCTACTAGTAAATATTTTAACTAATACATTTAAAATAAAGAATAGGCTTAGAAGTGTAGGTATGTTTCTTCCTTTAAGATAATTCAAGTGAAGCCCACTTTTAATTAGGCATCTCCTCACATATTTTTTTTACTTCTCTTTTTCTTTTGATTTTTCTTTTTTTTTATTTCAAAATCATTTTTAGTCATTTATTTTCTTTTCTTTTATCATATGAGGATTATTATATCAGGTAGTCTTTAATAATTTTGAACTTCACTGACATATTCCTAAAGTTAAAAATTACTCACATTTCTTAACTTAATAATGTGTATTAGTATAAAAATAATTTTTCATAGAATCTAAAATTCTTTTTAAAGTGTAAATCTAAGATCATTAATGTTTCAAATATATAATTTTTCCTTCTCTGAATAGTGAAAGCATATTCCTAAACTTCTGCACTAAATATCTTAACTCTAAAACTGTCCTTAATTACTAAGAATTTTTACTTAAGTTTACAATAAATTTTATATAATTTAAAATATATTTTTTCTAAAAAATAAGAACACATACCACATGCTATGTTAAAATAAATTTTAAATATAATTTATTTGAGAACAAATAAAGTTTATTTTTTAAATGTGTTTCTCCCTCCCCAAACTTCAACTTTTAAATAGTTTAAAAAATTTTAGTACAAAACATGTAGAAGAGAGAAAAATTTATAGCTTAATTATCTATCACAGGGTTCAAAACATGAAAATAATACAGGTACAAGTAATAAAAATAAAATTGTGTGGCAGTATGTAAATCTCAATTAAACTTGTTTAGCATGAAAAGTACAAAGTAAAGAACTACTATCACACACAAACTATATATATAT
>JXCR01128324.1:191445-229086 GCA_002079205.1 Phalaenopsis hybrid cultivar | reverse complement strand
TATATATATATATATATATATATATATGAAGTTGAGCAAAAGAAAAATACTAGTGCGATAAAAACTAAAAAGTCCAAAATTCACTTCAACAGTACACATAAAATCACAATGTCCAATACAATAAAAAAATTTTAAAAACAACAATACCTGGGGAAAGTAAATACAAACATTAAAATCACTCCTCCTCCTCCTCCTCCTCATCATCCTGATCCATAGCCTTGTGGCGCTCAAATATATGATATGGAGAATAAGCAGGGAATCCTACATTTTGGTCTCCTCTCAAAAATCTCATTAGGGATGTATTGAAACTCGCTTCAGAGCCACTTTTGCATTTCAAATAATGTTCCAAATGCTCTTAATGCTCTTCATTCTGTTGAAGCTGACACTGTACAGAAAGTATCTCACCTTGTTGTATCTGTAACTACTCCATTACAGTGTCCAAACTAAAATGTGAGTGAGTCAAAGTACTAGAGGTAGAAGGTCTCAAAGTTGAAGTAGATGGAATATCATAAGCTCTACCCCAAGATCTTCCATATAAATCCATATTAGTCTTATAAATATGTTTTAGTGGCTGTAGTAGCTTTTCCTAAGTCTCATATTTAAGCCCAAAATGTTTGCAAATAATAAAGCTAAGGACCTGTAGAAGTAAGAGCTTTGGCGGACATGAAAATAGCTTTGTAGATGAGAGAGGTAAAATCAACAAGTTTCATATCTTGAATGTAATAGTTTAGAATGACACTCTCTCAAGTCACTTCACTCAAATGATTTGTAGGAAGCAATAGAGATGAAATAAAAGAATTTCACGCTTTAAATGGGGCATTAAGCATAGAAGAGGAAAAATTTATCCCATGCCCATTCTTAATTTTCCATGCTCCATGCCCATTTATTAGTCATGCAATGATCTCATCGAGCTCCGATTTAGTAGATATTAATTCAGAATAGTAGCAATTTGGAACAAGTGGCAAATGATATAAGGCATTAATCCTCTCAGGGGTGAACTCAACTCCCCTCTCTCGAACAAACACTTCTTGTTCTGGTACTTCAATGAAATTAGCATAAAATTCTCACACCACAAAAATAACTGCTACAACAGTGAAGTAGCAGAATTTTCCCAGTGACGAGCAACAATTAAATTCTCCACAGCACCACCGAGACTAGAAAAACTACATTTCACTATAAACTTCCTCGATAATAGAAACTCATTATACCAGTCTTGTACAATAAGATTGACAAACTTCTTATTATAGGAAACTTCTTTCCCCTTTCCTCTCATTGTTTTTAGAGCCATCACAATATCTAGTAAAATTCCAAAAATAAGTTTTAAAAGGCTCTTGTAAGCAATTTCTAAGCAAATAAATTCTTTTACCATGAATTTTTACTATTTTCTTCATATCTTCAATATTTTTGGAATTTTAAAAATTTAGTAGAAATCCATGATGTAAGAAGAAAATTTCTTACTCAAAATGTAGATCTTTCCTAGAGAAGAAGAAATACAAAGTTTTTAGGCTTTAAATCACCAAGTTTCAAATAGAAGGAGAAGTCGTAGGGAGATTCAACCGTGCGAATAGAGGAAGAAGATGAAGCTCGAGCATAAAAATGGCGCCAAACCGGTCCAAATAGTGATTTATTGAACTGAACCAGTGGTTCGGCTTGTTCAACATTGATCCCGATTCTCTTATATATGTAAATGCGATGTATGCGATTGAATGTTTAATATCATTAATAATAATTCTTACTTTGCAACAGAGCCAAAAACTTGATCCCAAGTAAAAGCTAGGTAAATTCTTAACTTCAAAGCAAATAAAAATACAGTTATAATATTTAAATATGGGATACTACACAAGTATATGTATCGTTATCAAGTAATATAAGACTTTTTGATTAAGCCCCGAATATTGAACCCACAAGAAAGCTACAACATGTAACTTACAAAATATGAGAAATTAGATAATAAAATTCTACTAAGAAAATATTCTTACTTAAACTCTAGATGCTATAATAGAAATCAAAGTTTGATTCTTTTTGTATTTTTTGATAATTAAAAACAAAGTAAGCAACTAACTTAATTAAATATTTGCATAATGAAGGCAAAATAAATAAAATATCATTTTCCTTATCATGAATCAGTAATAGGTATAAGAATTATATTGTGGAAGTATTATAATTGTGTTGTATCAAATACGAGTAATAATTCTCTTTACCCTTACTAGAGATGTTATAAAGAACATTAGCTAATCTATAGTTTTAATAGTCTTGAAGGCAGGTTCAGTAAGGAAGGTACTAGCTCTCACTCTAGAGTTCCCTCTTCTCCCTCCACCTAGGGGCTAACATCTCATATCAAAACCTAAACTATAAATTAAATTGAGGGCCTAAGTCTGTCAGTCTAAAGTCCTCTAATTCTACACCCTTCAAATTTTATTTCCCTATTTATTTGCAGTCAACCCCATAAACTACATTCTCATCTATGAAATCAAATGTGATTCTTACCATTTGTTGACTGAGACATACCATCTAGGATCTTACATATTCTCACAACAGATATTAACATTTTAATTGGCCAAATCAAGAAATGAATGAAGCATGAGGTTAAAATCATCACAACTTCTTCCAACATTAAAGACTAATACTTCACACAACTTTCCTCCAATACTTAATCACTTATCATTTTAAGGAAAAAGATAAAGAAAACTACTTGAAATTCATGGAGAAAACACAACCACACTTGAGTTTGAAAATAGAAATCATGCTCACAAAAAAGAAGTCTAAATTAAAATCAAATGTAGTCACAAAGATAAAAATTTTTCTCAAATCCTCTTCACCAAATGTCTTGAAGTTCCTTTGAATCTCTTCCTTCACTTCCAATACAAACTAAAACTTAAAATATAAAGAAAAGTGGGCAGCGGTGGTGGAAACGACGTATGTGGTGGCTGGCACTGGATTGGTCTTATGGATGATCTTTCTTTCTAAGGATGATCCAAGTCTTCTTCTATAAATTTCCAAAAGGTGTCTTGGTGTCTCTTCAAAATGTGTCCACATTCAATGAATCTTCTAGAAGTTACCTCTTTTCGAAAGCCAATTGAATCAGTTTTCATGTAAATTAACTGTCCTACATTTTCACTAAGGGTAATTTTAAACACCTCTTTAGAAATTCATCCAAATTCAATGTATCATCAAATAACTACTTCTGACGCTTAGGCGCCTCAGTTCATTTTTGCACCTTCTTCATTTTTGCTCTAAATTTGATCTTTTTTTACTTCTTTCACCATTTTTCATCTATTTGATACTAACTAAAAGAAAAATACATAAATATCTTTCATTAAAAAAATATCTCAAAAATATGTATAAAAATATGTACATAAAGACTATATATTTTAGGAATATTAAAATCTCTCAAACTTAAAATGTTTCCTGTCCTCAACTGACACTCCAATCCTTTAATATCAAATAAATAGATTATGTTTATGAGTTTCTTTAGGATATTCTAAAATTTTGATATAAGAACATAATAGTCTAATTTAGAAAAAACTTTAGTGAAAGAGAACAACTTAGAGTTTAGAAATTTTTAATGTGAAGAAGTATGAAAATATGAGTTTTTATCTAGTTCAGAAATATTGTAAATTCTCCAAATATAGAGTTCAAGCATTCTATCTTCTCCACTTAAAAATTTTTATTATACATAATTTTACTTACTATATTATATCCTTAAGCTTAAGAGTTTCTCAAGTCTTACACTTTAAAAAGATCAGATGTAGAACCAATTTTAATTTACTCTAATCCTCAAGCTTCTCCTACCTTTTCAACTTTTCTATTCTTTTCTTTTTTCTCTTTTTTTTAGGCAAGGATTACTTTAATGATTTTGAATTCCGCTCTTCCTTTCCTAAAGCAAAGTGTTGAAATATTTCCTTATTAACACATTGTAATAACACATTGTAATTCTCCCTATAGGTTTGATATTCGAGGCTTAATCAAATAGTCCTATATTTCTTGATAACGATATGTATGCTTATGTAGTATCTCATATTTAATATAACAATTACACCCTTATTTGCTTCAAAGTCAAGTTTTTGGCGCAGTTGCAAAGTAAGAGATATAAGTAAATAAAAATTAAGAATATAACCGCATACATCATAATACTATCATATAAGATTGGGATCAAATACCACTATAAATGGAGCAAGGCATTCAAATCCTTTTCTCAGCACTCAACAATCGGGATAGGTGTAGGATCCATTAAATGGAGCAAGGAGTCTGACTTCTTCACTACCACTTGGTTTGGATGTGTTTCACTTTTTTTCCTCCCCAATGTATCAAAATTCCCTCGATCATCCCTTGAGTCGGATGTGAGTCCTCATGCTTTCCTTCTTGTCCTGATCTCCTCACTTTTCGAAATCTAAAATCACCCGCAATAAAAAAATTAATACAAAAAAGTCAACCATCAAATCCTCGACAGGAAGTTTAAAAATATCCAACGCATATCTTTCCCATGAGATAGGAATTTCCAGGTGGAAATTCCAACTAAAATATATTATTAAACCTAGTTTAATCTCTGGTATGTTCTAAGGATGTGTACTTAGATAGTTCTTTAGGTTTTGTTGATCGCTTCTGTCAGCACCAATACGCGTGGTGTGTTTATTCAGCACACCACACCTATTGAGGGTCCATTTGTTGACCTCATTTTTTGTGAGGTCAAAATTCTTCTTCTAGAACCTAGGATCTAGCCCTAGGATTTCTCTCTTGACTATCTTAGAAGATTAGTGATGAGACCCACCCCCACTTAAAGGTTATAACCACTTCTTGACACTTTTGTTAAGTTTTACATGGGTGGTCTCAAACCCTTAACACTTGGTTGAGTTGGTCAAGACCAACATGATGAAAATTGAAGAGAGTTCCCATATAATCATGAGGCTATAGGAAGACCTTGGGTGGCTTGGCCATTCACACCCCAATACCCCACCATACACATCACTACCTTCACTCTACTATGCCCCAATACATCCATCACACCCATATAATCCTTTCACTCACATGTCATCTCTATACACCCCAATCGTCACCAAAATTCCCAAATAGCCCCAATTCTCACAAAAATTCCCAAATTTCACCAAAATTGTTCTAGGCCACCAAATCCACCAAAATCCAAAATCAAATCCAATCTCAAGTCCACTCCAAGCCCAAAATTCTTGAAAGATGAACACACATGTCAAATCCAACTTCACCAAGCTCATGTTCCAAATCACATCATGATAATTTCTAAACTTCATCAAGCCCATGGTTGATTTAAATTTTCACTAGGTCCACACCCAAGTTCAAGGCCAAATTTAATCCCCCTTAACCCATCTGAAAATCCCACTAACCAAGCTCATTCTTTAATCTCTTTTAAAAATAAAAATTCCACTTCACCACATCATAAGGCTCCTCATTCAATTAATTAAATTAAAATCATCAACCATGACATTCATGATTAAGTTCTTCCACATTTGCCTTCATTATAAAGCCACATAAAATGCCCAAAATTCCTATATTCCTTCTCCATGAAAAATGCTCAATCCACTTGCAAGCCATGAGGCTTCCTTCAAGCCACATGTGAGCTAGAACATCTCACCATTCTCTAAGTGGCAAAAGGAGGGACTTTTTTAATGATTCAGCTTAAAGTACTTAGCCTAACTCATGCTTCACCTAAACCAATGCTAAAGAACTGATCTCTATGATTGAGACCTAACCACCCAAGCCCCCATGTTGGGCACCAGTTCAAGTCGCCTTTGAAGTGACTAGGCCCATTTCTGTGAGTCAAACCCAAGTTTAATCAAAAGTGACCCAAACCCCATTCCATTCAAATTCATCCAATGGACACTTGTCACCACCCAACTGACTTCATCACTACCCACCACTGTGCTCCTATGGGTGGATGGCGACCACCCATGCCATGACCGACAACCATAGTCGGTGACAAGCATAAGGTCGAAAGCCACCCATGAGGGAAATTTAAAAATTGAACCCATCCATTGTTGCTCACGCATATTCCACCTCACCACCACCTCAGCCTTCTTATTCACCTCGCTAGCTAGTCCAATTAGCCCTAATCCTTGCTCTATAAATTGGCCATCCCCTCATGACCAAATAGAAGACAGTACACAATCCTTGGGGAAACTCTATAAAAAATGTTCCAAATGTTTGAACAAAGATCATCCCCGCCATCCATAGCCCTTCTTTCCCAACGAAGAACCACTTCACCAAACTCCACAAAACTCTAAATTGATTAACTCCAAAGCTTCACTATACTTCAAAACCACTTCCACATATCAAAATTCCCCTCTACTTTATTATTGCTCCAAACCATACTCAAACCATCATTTGGTCTAGATCATACTTATACCCATCCATAAAAGCAAATCAACACTTGGAGGAGTTTCATGGGACTAGGGAAAAGCTTCTCAACTAACCAATCAAGGCCTCACCTCCTGGGCAAATGCATAGCTCAAAAACCTAAAATCCTCGCAATTTTTTATTTTATTTTATGAAGAACATGAAAAAATCATGTCCACTTAGCCGTATATATAGGTTTGTCTCACTTTGATGAAGCTATAGGAATCAAATTTGGTTAAGAAATGAGCAAGATCTTAATGTTAGATGATGAACGATTCTTGATTTATAACCCATTTGAGATGATGAACAGATGTCATTCATTCCCGTGTATTTAAAATGACTAGCACAGATTGAGACGATGAATCAGTGCAGTTAAAGACCCATAACATTGACATATGTGCCAGTCTACATGGAAAGCGTAATGAAAGGGATGGCATCCCGTGCCAATTCAATGATGCTAAGGTTGATGAGGAGCTGACGTGCTTAAGTAGATAAATGCATGATTTTGGATTTAGTTAAATATAGAAAATTAAATATAACTTAAAAAAAATCAAACCTTGGTGTAGAAAAATTATAAAAATAAAAAAATACCGCTGTGCTCAGCGGACAGAGGAGAATCTAATGGACTAAAAATTAAAATTATTTTCTTAATATTTAATTCTTAATTAATTAAATACCTCAAAACTTTCTTAAATAAAAAAAATTAATTTTTTATTATAATGACATGAAATTTTCAGGGTTTATTCACCATTCCCCTAGGGAGGTTTTTTCCAAAGTTAGATAACACCACTAGCCTCAAAAGTCATAATTTTCCATGATAATTACCTCTTTTTGCAAAAAATTAATTATAAAAAATAAAATAAAAGTCAAAAAAAATAAAAAATAAAGTTTGGTGAGTTCATTGAGGTCAGAGGGATTAAAAAAATGAAAGTATATTTTAAAATTAAAAAATATATTTTCTACTTATTTTCTCACTAAAATCAATTAAACTTATAAAATTAAAATATAATCCAAAAAATATAAAAATTTCTTGAAATAGTCCTCCAAACTTAAGCTACATTATAAAATTTTCTAAGGATAGAGTGCATGTTTTAGACAATTAAATCAATTATCATTAGGAATTCATAATTATTGGTTTAAATAATTACAGTAAATAAATAAATATCAGGAAAAAATAGACTTCACCTCTGTTGTCTTAAAAAGTCCGTGAGTAATATGTTAGAGAAGTTTCAAGATTACTAAGGAAAAAATGTGAGAGTCTTGGGGGCATTAATCCTAAAGGCATAATGGTAATTTTGAGGTTTTACACTATAAACCTAATTTAATTAATTACTAGGTTGGATCAAATGGAAATGGGTTAAAATTTGTAATGATAAGCTCACTGAAAATTGAAATACAAAAGGTAATTAGGGCGGCAACCAACTCATGACTTTTTCTAGGAAAGGGCAAGATGAAAATTTTTTGAATTATTTGGTATATGAAGAGAAATAAAAATCTGAATGATCAAGGAGTGAGGTGTGTGAATTAATGATTTACTAAATTCGAACCTCAGCTAGTGGTTAGACAAAGCACAATTTTTTTTAATCAAGATTAATCCCAATTTATAAAACTTTTATAAAATTACAAATTTGCCCCATCGATTCTAAGAGCTTGATAATGAATTAAGATTATTTTAACATCACTTAAGGAATAACTCCATATGACAATGTAAATGTTATTGGAATTTCTTGAGATACTATAAGCTCAAAATTAATAGCAAGGTAAGAGTATAGGTTTCCCAATGCTTCGCATATGTACAGTTAGGGTTTTGTCCATATGACCCTTACTATAAAACCAATAATTGATCATATCCTTTACTCATGGGGTAATTAAGACATAAAACACTAAGCACGGTTTAAAACATGGATTATTCTTAATGCAAATGGGTGGATGAACTCAACAATGTAGAAAGGCCAAATGAACTGGGGATAATCTAGGAGATCTTAAAGGTGTTCTATGATTATGTTATGAATACCTTCACAAGATGTTGGATTAATTATAGGAAATTTGGGCTTACAACAATTTGATGAGAAAAATTATCCTAAAAAATATAACAATCACTAAAATTATAAAAAAAAAATTTAATTCATGAGGACCCACTAAGATATGATTCAGACGCCTTCAAATTACAATATGTTATAAGATGTGCATTGCTGCAACTTAACCTATAGTAATACCTAATAATTAAGAGTTTGGACTTCAAAATTTATGCCAAAACTCTCCTTGCTAATTGGAGACATTTGAATCACGGAAATTTATATGGACCATCAAGCGGGCATATAAGTTGGATGGGTTGGTGATATGGGGGGTGATGAAAAATTCATCTGGTGTTAAATTTGGAATAACATAATAGTAAGTACCTCTTGGAACGAGGAACTTATAGGGGTACAGGACTGGCACTACTATTCACTAACATTTGCTAAGAAAGCACCCTTGCTTTCTTAGGCGGTTGTTGGTTTTGGCCCAACAGTTGACCAAGACGTGGACCAACTGGTTTAGAAAAGCTACAAAAAAAATTTGTTTCTTGTGAAACTAATATTTGACTGTCAAATGAAAACCTAATTTGTTTATATGCATGAAAAATTAAGAATTATTTGTGCTACCTTACGATTTTGCACATGTCAGTTGTCTTAATTAGGCTATGAATTGCCCTCCTTTGATTTAATTGTTGGTAATTACGAGCCGATGTTGGAATTTATACACACAGATTGTCGATAGTTGCCTACGAAAGTTCCTCAAGTATGAAAAATCTAAGCTCATACCCAATTCAAAATATTTATGTCCAGCTCTGATCTTTCATATTGTTCACCACCTTGTTCTATACAAGCATGCATGTTTACATATTTTCTATTTAAATTGTAAAGTGTTTGATGCTTTTGATAAATTAGAATTTCATCAGAGGCATCAGGTATGCGCTGACACTTTCCCCTTTACTGCAATTTACTATTCATGTCTTGTTTATGCACGCAACATTATTATATATTTATTTTTTTCATTTGAAAACAAGACCCCTAGGGTAGAGGACAGTAGGACACCTGTTTAAGAGGGAGCCCTGTAAAAGAAAACTCAATGACCCAACAATAATGTGTACTTGTCAATCTAAACACACCTTTTAAAACAAAAAAAATAACACAAGTCAGGAGCTGAAAGCTAGTTGTCTAGGAAGAAATATGAGGATGCAAGTGGATGGAGGACAACTTCAGATGGTGGTCAAGACTCAACATGAAGTGAAGGATGAGCTGCAACTAAACTCTCCATAAACTTATAAAAAAACATAGAACTTCAAGGTTATTCTTCCAGAAAGATGTAAATTCTCACACTATCTTTAGATTTTTGCATAGTTAGTTTGTGCATTATAAGTCCTAACTCTTTTAGGATTCTGAGATTGTTCGTTCCGTAAAATATAAATTCTCTCATCTTCCTAGGTTGTTAGCAGGATTTTATATTGTGCAAATGTAAGCCCTAGTTCGAAATAACTAGCAAGAGTAAACATTCAAATAACATCATTTCTAAAATGTAAAGTCAAACAATAAGATAGTTTGGGAAATTATTGAGGTTCACCTCAAGATCTGCGACTGACCTCACTTTTAGTGAAGGTCTTAAAATGACATCCATAAACCAAACTCAACTTGAGAACTCTTATGACTTAAAATTCTCAGACATAGTAGAACACTTGAAAATGATCATTGTGATCATCAAGATAAATGGTTTACCAACATTGACTTCTTTGGACATATCTAGGGTCACTAAAACCTTACAAATTGAAATAACCCTCAAAGTATTCTTTTTGGATCTCAACAATGAAAACACTCTAAAATGATCAGATCAATGGTGACAAACCCTAATCTGGTCAAATCTTGACCTGATGGTCATTATATTGACCATAAAGTTAACATTGACACCGAGTTGATCTAATTGGTCAACATTGACCTAGATGGTCAATTTTGCTCAAACTGGTCAATTTTGGTAAAACTAGTCAACTTTGGTCAAATTGAACCAGTCGATCAGTATAAATTCTAAATTGGTCAAATTGAACTATTAAGACAAAGCCTAAAACATCAAATTGGTAAATATTAACCTCTTGGTCAACCATAGACAAACTATTAGTCAAAATGACTAGATTGAGTTTCATGGTCACCACATTGACCATATAATCTCCCATAGACCTAAATGGCCAACATATGGTCAAGACAGTACCATATGATCAATTTGACCATTCTAGTCAACTTTGGTCAACCTGGGTCAACCTCGGTCAAACCCAGGTCATACCACCAATCCAAGACCTTCCCAACTAAACTAACCATGACATGGTCAAATGAATCATCCTAGTCAACCCTGGACCTACATTGGTCAACTATGGTCAGCCTGGTCAACCCTTGTCAACCATAGTCAATCTAGTCACCCATTAACCTAAATGGTCAAATTTGGTCAAAATAGTCAATCATGACCTAATGACCACCACATTGACAACATTGGTCAACACTCGACCTAAAAAGTCAAACTTGGTTAAAATGGTCAATTCATGCCCTAATGACCACCACATTTACTATATTGGTCAACACTTGACATAAAAAGATCAAATTTAGTCAAGATGATCAATCCGTGACCTAATAATCATCATATTGACCAAAGAGTCAACCCAATGATTTAAATGGTCAAAGCAAGACATACTACCAAAACCCATGGACCGCATGACTATCCTATCCATGACAAGGTTAGAAAAGTCACATTAGTCAACCCTACACCTAAATTGGTCAACTATGGTCAACCTCACAAAATTTGGTCAAAATATTCAATTTTGGACCAAATTGATGAAATTAATCAAATGATTAACACCCAAAATCATTTTTTTATCAATTTATGGGTTAATGTTATAATTTCCTACATTTTTTATTAATTACATAATTAATTAAAAATGGATTTATAAGCATTTAACCCAAAATTAGATGACATCAAACATGACATCTAAAATCCATAAACAATTTTCAAAATTAAATTGAACACATGAAGGGTCATCTAATAAGTCATTCATGACCTATAAGACCTATTATAACCCATGACACATCATCCTTGACAAAAGACAAAAGACATTATGGGGTACTCATGAAGGGAGGAACTTATGTGTCATTTCTTCATGAATGATGGAATGAAAGGATGGTAACAACCTCATCCTTCTCATGATTAAGGAAATCATGAACAAAACATAACAAAATGATGATGAGGAGGTGTATGTGTTACCCCATCGTCAAGATCATTAATTAACCAATGGAACTTGTATGGTGAAGGTTATATCAAGCCCTTTGAGCTACCATATCCACCACCCAAATTAGCCAATGGGAGCTAACCAAAATATGAGCTCAATTTTTAACCTAGATGAAGGCCTCTATGGATAATTCAAGGGAAGCTTTATCCATGCTAATCATCATCCTGAAAACTTATCCACAGTCAAGATACAACCTCCCTTACCTTCCCCAAATGAATATAGGCTATGTAGACACCATGGATGGCTATAAATTGAGCAAGCCGTAAGCTACCAAGGGGAGGAAAGAGAGGGAAGACCCATATACATTTCCCAATTCAAAAAACCATCAACTACAACATTCTTCCCTATCAGCTAGGTAGTTGATTCCCCCTGGATTCAGCCTTTAAAATCCATCAACCCTCTCCAATTTCTCCGCCCAAAAACAGGACCATATTCGAGTTTGATATAAAACCCCCCAAAACTTCAAATTAACTCCTCCAAATCCATCTCTGACCTCAGGGAGGAATAATCCAATCGAAATTGGCCCTTTCCATAGGCTCAAACCTACCTCAAGCCCAATCCGTGACCACTCCTGACCGAATTCATACATAGACCTATTTTCAACTTAAATTGAGTTGGGGGTAAGCTTGCTGAGTCCAAGGCGAAGCCTTAAAACAATTTTAATCAAGCTTTCATCAATTCAATCCAATGTATGGCCATTTCAACCTAGATCTCGTGCGGTTTTGGTCAATTATGAAACGAATCCTTTCAAAACCCTTGCATCACCGTATGGATAGGTTTTGCATTTTACGATGAAGCTTTAGAAACAAATCTTCCTCGATTTCATGGAGAATCAAGCGAGAAATTGACCCTACGGTTTGCGTGAAAGGCGTAGATGGGGAAGACGATAAGATGCCGTCCATTTTGATGTATTAAACATAAACGGCCATGATTATGTTGGACGGTAGACCCGTCCATATAAAAACCATAAACGTCGAGCCACGTGGGTTCCACGTGTAAAGCTACCCAATCAGATCACGCCGTGTGCACAATTGACAGATCTGAGGATCTAGTCAGCTGCCACACGTGGAATTTCCTTTAAATAGGAAATTCAAAAATTTAGAAAATGTCCAAAACTTCAAAAATTCATATCTTGACACACCAAAATCACAAAAATAAAATAAAAATACCGCTGAACCCAGGACAAGGAGTGGAATATTTTGGACATAAAATTAGAATTTAATTAATTATATTTTAATTTTAGTTAATTAATTACTCTCTGAAGTAATTAAATTATTAAAAAATATTTTTAGTTTTAAAAATTCTGAAATTTTTAGGGAATTATCTATAAGTCCTTAGAAACCTCCCATATTTTTTCAAGGCCACAAAAACTCCCTAGACATCAATTTTCTAATTTCTTTTAAAATTTATAATTATCTTTAAAATAATTATAAAAATTGAGGAAATTGGAAATTAAAAGCATAAATGGTTAGAAAACTTAGAGTGACATTTTTAAACTCTAAAATGACAAAGTTTTATCCATTTATAAATTTAAAAATGACATTTCATTTCTAGGGTTAAAATTGTAAAAATAAAAAATTACATATTTACCGTAGTCTTCTTTGGGCTTGGACATTAGCCTTAGTGACACTTAGACTTAACCAAACTCTAATCTTTAGACCCAAATGATATAGGGTATAATTCACATACTCATGACCATTGAGTCTAACCCCATAGACTCAATATGGCAAGACATTTAAACCCAGACTTGATCTGAATTCAATTAAAATCAAACAAGACACTTAGATTTCATCTAGGTGAACCCAAAACTCTAATTAGGTTTAAACCGTCTTTAGACCTAATTAAACCTAGTTAAACTTTAACTACATTAGGTTTAACTCAATATAAACCTAATTAGGCTTAAACCACCTTTAAACCTAATTAAACCTAGTTAAACCTTAACTACATTAGGTTTAACTCAATACATAGTTAATTAGGTTTAAACCATATTTATACCAAATTAAACCGTTGTTAAGCCTTAACTACATTAGGCTTAACACCATAAACTCTAATTAGGTCTAAACCAAATTTAGACTTAATTAAACCTAGTTAAACCTTAACTACATTAGGTTTAGCTCAATACACACCTAATTGGATCTAAACCACATTTAAACCTAATTAAATTCTAGTTAGATCTTAACTACCCCAGGTTTAACTTAACAAACCCTAATTGGGTCTAAACCACATTTAGACCTAATTAAACCTTAGTTAAACCTTCATTACATGAGGTTTAACTTAACAAACCATAATTAAGTCTAACCCCTAATTAGACCTAATAAATCAAATAAACCTTACATTAGGTTTAATTAACAAACCACAATTAGTTCTAACCCCTAATTAGACCTAATTAGTCAATTAAACCTTACTTACATTAGGTTTAATTAACCATCAACCATAATTAGGTTTAACCCCTAATTAGACCTAATTAATCTAATTAATCCAATTAATCCTTACTTACATTAGGTTTAATTAACCATAAACCATAATTAGATCTAACCCTTAATTATACCTAATTAATCTAATTAAACCTTACTTACATTAGGTTTAACCATAAACTATAATTAGGTCTAACTTCTAATTAGAACTAATTAATCTAATTAAACCTTACTTACATTAGGTTTAATTACCCCTAAATCATAATTAGGTCTATCCCTTAAATAGACCTAATTAAACTAATTAAACCTTACTTATATTAGGTTTAATTAACCATAAACCATAATTAGGTCTAACCTTTAATTATACCTGATTAATTTAATTAAACCTTACTTACATTCGGTTTAATTAACCCTAAAACATAATTAGGTCAAACCTCTAATTAGACCTAATTAATCAACTTAAACCTTAATTACATTAGGTTTAAGATAACCTTTAGACCATAAATAAGTTTAACTCAATTAGATTTAATTAACCCTTAAGCCTTACTTACATTAGGCCTACCAACATTTAAACCATAATTAACTATAACCCAATTAGACTTAATTAATTCTTAAGCCTAATTTACATTAGGCTTAAACAACCTTTAAATCATAGCTAAGTAGCCTCTAAATCATAATTAGACCTAACCCCAATTAGTTCTAATCCAATTTAGGTTCAATCCACATTGAACCGAAATCAAAATCTAACCCTTACATTCAACCCATATTGAACCTAAATCAAACCTAAAACTTAGGTTCAACCCAAATTGAATCTAAGTTAACCAAACCCTAGGTTCGACATATACAAAACCTAAATCAAATCTTTAACTTAGGTTCAACCTAACTTGAACCCAAGTTCAACCCAAATTGAACCTAACTCAACTTCAAACTTAGGTTCAACCCAAATTGAATCCAAGTTAACCAAACATTAGGTTTGACATATACTGAGCCTAAGTCAAACCCTTAACTAAGGTTCAACTCAAATTGAATCTAAATCAACATCAACTTTAGGTTCAACCCAAATTGAACCTAACTCAACTTCAAACTTAGTTTCCTTGAACCCAAGTTAACCAAACCTTAGGTTCAACATATACTGAACCTAAATCAAACCTTTAACTTAGGTTCAACTCAAATTGAACCTAACTCAATTCAAACCCTTAAGTTCAACCCAACTTGAACCTAAGTTAACACAAACTTTTAGATTCAATTCAACTTGAACTTAAGTCAATTCAAATTCTTAGGTTCAACCCAACTAGAACCTAACTCAACCATTAAGTCTTAACTACATTAAACTTAAGTCCATTCAAACCCTTAAGTTCAACCCAACTTGAACTTAAGTTAACACAAACCTGTAAGTTCAGTTCAACTTAAACTTAAGTCAATTCAAATTCTTAGGTTCAACCCAACTTGAACCTAACTCAGCCCTTAAGTCTTAACTACATTAGACTTAAATTAATTCAAACTCGTAGGTTCAACCAAACTTGAACCTAAATCAACCCTTAAGTCTTAACTACATTAGACTTAAGTCAATTCAAACTCTGAGGTTCAACCCAACTTGAACCTAACTCAACCCTCAAGTCTTAACTACATTAGACTTAAGTCAATTCGAACTCTCAGGTTCAACCCATCTTGAACCTAACTCAACCCTTAAGTCTTAACAACATTAAACTTAAGTCAATTTAAACTCTTAGGTTCAACCCAACTTGAACCTAACTCAACCCTCAAGTCCTAACTACATTAGACTTAAAGTCAATTTAAACTCTTAGGTCCATCCTAACTTAAACCTAACTCAACCTTTAAGTCTTAACTACATTAGACTTAAGTCAATTCAAACTCTTAGGTTCATCCCAACTTGAACCTAACTCAACCCTTAAGTCTTAACTACATCAACCCTTAATTCCTAACTGCATTAGACTTAAGTCAATTCAAACTCTTAAATTCAACCCAGCTTGGACTTAAATCAACAAAAACACTTAGGTTCAACCCAACTTGGACCTAACCCAGCTCAACCCCTTAGGTTTGACCCAACTTGAACCTAACTCAATTCAAACCTTCAGGTTCAACATAACCTGAACCTGATCCAACTCAAACTCTTAGGTTCAACTCAAGTTAACCTAAATTAATTTAAACTCTAAGTTCAACCTACATGGAACTTAAATCGACCCAACTCTGAGTCCTAACCATATTTGAATTAAGATTATTTCAATTCTTAAGTTCAACCCAACTTGGAATTAAATCAACACAATCACTTAGGTTCAACCCAACTTGAACCTAACTCAACCCTTAAGTTTTAACTACATGAACCCTTAAGTCCTAACTACATTAAAACAAAGTAAATTCAAACTCTTAAATTTAACCCAACTTGGACTTAAATCAACACAAACCCTTAGGTTCAACCCAACTTGGACCTAACCCAGCTCAATCCCTTAGGTTTGACCCAACTTGAACTCAACTCAATTCAAACCTTCAGGTTCAACCTAACTTGAACTTGATCCAACTCAAACTCTTAGGTTCAACTCAAGTTAATCTAAATTAATTTAAACTAAGTTCAACCTACATTGAACTTAAATCGACCCAACTCTAAGTCCTAATCATATTTGACTTAAGACTATTTCAAATCTTAGGTTCAATATTGCACCTAAATTGACCTTAGGTTCTACCTACATTGAACCTATAATATTTGAAGTCCTAACTACAATGGAATTAAACTATTTTCCCTTAGGTTCAACCTATATTGAACCAAAATTATCTTAAGTCCTGCTCACATTGGACTTAAACCACTTTTAAACCATTAGGTTCCATCTACATTGAACTTAAAACATCTTAAGTCCTAATTGGACCTAAACCATTTTAAAATATTAGGTTCTACCTACATTGAACCTAAAATATTTTATGTCCTAACTACATTAGACCTAAATCATTTTAAACCCTTAGGTTCTACCTACATTGAACCTAAAACATCTTAAGTCCTAATTACATTGGACTTAAATCATTTCCAATATTTAGGTTCTACCTACATTGAACCTAAATTACCTACACACATTGGACTTAAAACTCTAGGTTCTACCTACATTGAACCCAAATCATCTTCAGTTTCACCGACATTAAACCTAAATCTTAGGTTTCAATAAAACCTCCCAGGTCTAATCAACATATGACCTAAAACAAATGACATCATAAAAGTCTAACTCACTGACATAAATGACATCTTAAAAGACATTAAAACTTAAACTTTAACATCTGTGTTCAGATTTACAAGGATTTATTTGACGATGCAATCTATGGTTACTGACAAGAATCTTCCAATCCTGGTTTAAAAACCTTTCGCACTAAGTAAATCTGAATATTTTACGGCCCCCGGGACGACGGAGCCATAGACATCTTGATCGGGTCGTTTAAAAATTATTCAACCAATTAAATGACCAACTAAAACTGATAAATCTGAAGACATGGTTTTATGCTAATTGTGTTCTATTTTGCAGGTTTATTAGAGACATGAAAACAAAATTTCACTTTAGATTTCCTTTACATGTTATAGGGTGTGCTAACTCTATTTTGCAGAACGAATTTTGACGAGAATCAAGGGTTTTCTTAGATAGAGTGATAGATTCCTAGAATGACATGATGGTCTCCATTATTTCCTTGACCTTGACATTTCTTAGAAGAATGAATGTTGAAGAGAATCAAGGGTTTTCTTAGATAAATTTAACTGTCTAAGATGTAATTAACTATAGGAGTTTGCTCCTATAGGAAAATTAAGAACTCAGAATAGGTGATATACCTAAAATCTTTGGTCATTTATTTTTCATGTGGTTTTTCTTATATGAGAAACCATTTCTTTATAATGACTACCACAATGAAAAAACCTTTCGACATTTCTTTTCTCATGTTCTTTATTTTTAGTTCCTTCCTTCTCATAGTTTCTTAAAATCTTGAAATCATTGACATGATTTAAGAGAATAAGTTAATTGGAGATTAGGGCAATGAAAATAGATAAACAAACTGACGACTCCTTTCAATCAAAAGACACACATCATGACAACAATGAGAGAATTGGTGGTGACTGCGAAAAACGAGTTACGGGTGGCAACAACAACGTCCTCTACTTCTTGCTCTTTTGATCCCAAAATAACTGTCTCTACTTGGTCCCTTACCACTTGAATTTTTTCTTTAAACAACTATGAAAACATAACTTTGAATTATTAAAGAAAAAACTTTGAACATTATCAAGAGTTTTCTTATGTGATTTTGGTGATTTAAGATGTAATTAACTATAAGACCTTGCCCTTCTATGGAATTGGAAACCCAGGAAATATAAACACTATCTAATCTTTCTATTAGATAGGAAAATTATCATTACAAATCTCATAGACTAAACAGATGCCATAAATTTCATAATTTAAATGATCAAGTCTACCAACAAGTGATGTGCTTCCCTTTTGGGATGGTGTATTACTTGCGACATTGAGCTGAATTATCTAAACTATTAACTAAATGAGACCTATCTGGTCACATTTTTCAAAATTAGAATATTTTTTTAAAAACTAAATTTATACATATATTAAATTAAATTATTTTCAAAAGAGTGGCCAATAATCATTCGTTATTGTTAGTGGAGCTAGCTGAGCAATCGATCAAATTTTAAACCTATGAACATCATTCAGTCATCACTTATGTAGAGTTTCTATCTCTTTGTTATTTCCTTTCTAAGGAATTCCTAGATTCAGTGTTAGAAAAACTAGGCTAAGTTGTTGTTAAAGAAAACTCAAGCAAGGCATTTGTGTTTCCCCTTGTACAACCTCATTTTTAAGTGTTTCCTTTAAGGTTAGGTCTTACATATGAACTGAAGCTTTAATGTCAGTTCTTTGGATGTCATGTCTCTGATCCCCTTTTTGGACTTAAAATGACAGGCCAACACTATCTTCTCAATTTGTGACCATCATTTTATCCTTTTTAGTGCCTGAATAATATTGCGTCTGCAATGGTGCTAGTCAACTACACTCACTCTTGGTCTAATACCTAAGCAATGTTTCCTAGTTTCATGGAGACACATTTGCAGGACGTGGTCATAATATCAATCTCAACATCATGAACCTAACTGGGCTTTATTTCCACCTTAGCTAAAGTCATGAAATTAGTTTAGGTTTTGTGAAATTAGCCCATACCTGATAGTTCAGTGCTGTGTTACATGTCAATAGAAACATGTCATTAGGGTCTTCTTTCATACTTATTATGATGGCTTTTGACAATATAGTGTTGGGAGTTAACCAAGTTTTATCCTATGTTTTCATGAGCCACGTAGTCACTGCACCATCTTGTGCAGTGAACCGAATACGGGGCACCAATACTTCAATAAGAACCTAATTTTACTAATGAAGAAACCATCAAGTCATTAAACCTCACAAAGCTTAAAAGATCCAACAATTTTCATTGTTGGTACACCCCTCTGCACATATAATGACCTTTTTGGCATGTTACCATGTCTTTAGGTAGAGTTTGGTTGTTTTTAATGATATGATTTCCAATCTATATAGATAGTCAACCAAGGAACTTACCCTCTTGAATTTTTGGTACACTCTTCCGTGTGGGTCATAATTCAACCTTAGCTGACTAATCGATAGAGCATACACATTTATTTCATTTTCTTGCATGACCTAGTGTAAACACTTTTTCTTCGACTTTCTACCCTTTTTTTATAGCATTTACGTGAGGCATGTATAGTGTTTGATTTTTTCCACTGACTAACTTTAGACTGTATTGTGTGTCAGCACATCCCTACTTCCCTCCAGAGATAAAAGGGGCTAACTTCTAAATAATATTCACTGATATTTAGACACCACAACCTTTTACTTTTAAATCATAAAGAACATTCCATGGAGTCATCTTTATGATGTTATAAGAGGTGATTTTTGTATTTATGTATTCATGATTATGTGGTTCTTTGCACATGCATGTCTTGTATGTTGATATGCATTTTTATTCAAGCCTTTTTTTTGTCATTTTCATGACATAAAGATCTTGAGTTCGAGCTCTTGGGTTTAATCTTCTAAAGATTTTGTTTGTGGTTTTTTTATGAATTCTTAATTTTATTCTTTTTTGAGTAATTATGATCTAATGTTAGTTTCATTGGGATTTATTTTCTAATCATTATTTTTTATGATATTATTTACACATTGCTTATGTGTATGCTCATACACGGGGTCTTGCTTCTCTAAGTAGGACCCTATTTCTATTGCACCTTATAGTTCTAAGTCTCATGAGTTAGGTTATTAGTGGAATTACTCAGGTAACCCCTTGTATGACCTGTGTGATAATAAAAAAATAAGCATTACTTATTGGTTCATCTAGAAGAGTAATTCGAGTTACCCAATTATTACCAAATCTCATTGAATCATTCCTTTCATATGTCTGGGCTAATATTATCCACTCATCATGATAAGAGTTAGTTCATTCATAAGCTTGAAATGGTGCTATCTTAATGACCCTATTAAGTTTTACAAGAAAGCACTTTGTCACTAAACAGAATTTTCAGAAAAGAAAGTCACTCTCGGAAACTCTTTCTTATTGGACGAGAGAGAGAGTCAATATGATATTGGCGTTGGTTCTACCAAGAAGAACTTTTTGGTCTTTCTCATTCGGAACCCTATTAGTAAGCGGGCCCACACCCAGACTCTTACTTCAATGGTGGGAACAACCTCAGCACTCCGGCGTGAACATGAACAAGAGTTCTCTTCCAAAATGTCTTTCTAAGAGTCTAGTGGTCGATCCACCCAACTTTCAAATAGCTTTATATGTAGGAAGCACCTTCTAATTCCTATTTAGGATTAAGGCTACAATGTAGTTAGGGATTTTTATATGAAACTATTATTCTTTGGTGCGTGCTAGCTATTTTACACTGTGTGTATTTTGCGTGCTTTAGAAAATTTGAGACTTTGTTTTTAGCATATTAAGATAAATTTTCCTTATAGGGCATCATATCAAACAAGGAGAGGATTAATGATTTCAATTAATACATTTTCATTAAGTGTTATTTAGCTCTTCTTCTATCAAATATAACCTTTAATACAATGCATGAGATGGACTTTGAAAACCTCTATTTTGCAATTTGAGCCTCTTTTGGACATTTTCCCATGAACTTTTATATTCCCTAAGAAGTTACATTAGCAAGAAAGTGCAAGCATGAGTCCAGAAGCTTAGAGTAATGACCTTGTGTAAAGGACCAAAATTTATTTGCTCGTGCCTCATACCTTAATTCCAAAATATATATTTGTTGTTTAATTGTAGGATCAGTTATGTACATGCGGAGCCTAACCATCGTTTTGCTTTTTCTGGGATATGTTGTTGACTGAGTAGCACCCCACCTATTATTTATTCTTTTATAATCTGTGTATTTTATTTGCTACACCTTGCATGTGTTTACTTCTTATTATGTGTGGGGTTCATCTGGATACAATAACAATTAGACTATTTATGATAAATTCTTTACTATAAAAGTTAATCTTAAAATATTATCTTAATAAAATTTAGGATTAAAATTGCAAGATTTTAAAATCAAAACATTTACTTCATGTTTTTACTTTTTTGCATAGCCTTCAGATTGAATTTAAAATGATCATAAAAGGCATAAATGTATCACCCTTGCATATTAATAGGGCCGCCACAATTAAGGTGTCTTAGATAATTACATACATATCACATGTCCTAAGGAGAGTACACATGCTTTCAAATCTAACTGACTCATCATGAGTTCTATACGATTAGGTAAATATCTAGTTTAGTTTAGTGTATTGAAAGCTTTCCCAATCCGATCGAGATTGTAAGCCCTTTGTGGGACAACATAGCTTTGTAGCAAAGTCATTCTCATATTCTTTGTTATTTGTAGGTTTTTTGACAAAACTTTTAGCAAGTATAAACTTTACTTTATATTTTTTTTATCCAAGACCGAGCCATAGTAGCTTAAAAAATATTTCCTTTGACTGTGGGCTGTCGGCTATTATTTTTTCTTTTGAAAATAAGATTTTTTTAAAATTTATATTTAGTATAATATATAATGTAATTTTAATTTTGTGAAAATGCTATGTTTTATTATTTTTGGAAAATGAGACCGAATACACCTCTTATATCTAATAGTTTAAATAGCTGAGTACGATACCGTAAATGATATATCATCTCGAAGGATGAATGTATCACTTATTGGTAGGCTTAACTATCTAAACTTAAAAGATTATGACTCTATTTTGTTCGCAAAATTTATAGCCGACAAATTCCCCTGTCTAATACATAGATTAGATAGAGTTTTGATTAATCTGGGTTCTTAATTCTCTATAAAGGCAAACTCCTATAGTTAATTACATCCCAAATGACGGGGGTCATTTGAGAAAACTCTCGATAATGATCAAAGGTTTCATCTTCAAGAATTCAACGTTTAGGTTTCCGCGATTGTTTATAGGAAAAGTCAAGTGGGATATGTTTGAATAAGAATAATTATTTTCGGAATCAAAAGGCGTGAAAAGTAGATGTCGAAGATACTGAAGGAGATTCAATGGCATCTCAAACTAACCTATGGTTTGACTTTATATATTTGAAATGGAAATTATATGATGTTTTGGTCTAGCAAGTTATTTAGATAATCGGGAATTATATTTACATTTTATATATAAATGGCCCGAGGAAATTTGAGGATTTATGTCGTACGGAACAACGACCTCAGAATCCTAAAAATTTTAGGACTTATATCGTATAATATAAAAATCGTAGAAAGTCCTAAAAGATAATGTGAGGATTTACGTTGTGCTAGAGGAACGACCTCAGCGTCCTATAGGTATGTTATTTAAATCTATTGAAATCCAGCTAAAGCATCTTCTGCCGCCTCTTTGTCGTCTTCTTGACCGTCGCTCGGAGATGAATCTTCACTCGACCACGTCGTTGTCTCATTCCAAGAGAGGAGAGAGAGAAGAGAGAACACCATGCCTCCAACAGCCTATCCCTAGGATAACAATATTTAAAGTATGAATATAGATGAATGTTTATAATATGATGTAGTAAAGGAAAAGAACACTTATGTGATAAAGTACTGTAACAGAAAAGACTAAAGAAAAAAAATACAGAAGTAAAACAATATAAAGAAAAGGAAGACTATGTAGTAAAGAAAAGATTGTATAGTGCAGAAACAAAATTGAAACAACTAAGTGTACTTGATTAATTCTGGCGATGCTACAAAAATATATTACAATTACATGATATAAAGGGGTTAGATAAACATCTGCAGATTATAAAAGAAAGGTTAAATGATAAACATATGAAAATTTAAATTGGGATATTAGCTTTTATTTTGGGCTTAGGCTCAAACTAGACTTCTTTTCTCTTTTATCTCGATCCCATAGGCAACTGATATGTCGAAGGCAACCTATCAATATCAACTAGAGGTCACCACCGAATCACCCCTATAATCAAGCAGCCCTAGACCCTATCGTTTAAAGGATGTGTGAACCCAAATAGTATCTGGACTTATCTTGTTAAAGGTATAATGTACCTATGTGAGATAGTATATGAACTCATCGGGGTGTGGTGTGTAGTAACTAGACTTTCAAAAGAAATGGAATATTTATTCTTGTGGTATCTGTCGTGTAGAGTGTCTAGTGTGTAATATGTGATGTGTTACAAATGTAGTATCTATCGTGTAGAGTGTGTACTGTGTAATATGTGATGTGTTACAAATGTAGTATCTGTCGTGTAGAGTGTCTACTGTGTAATATGTGATGTGTTACAAATGTAGTATATGTCGTGTAGAGTGTAATGTGTAGTGTCTATTGTGTATCTTGGTATTTATCATTTTGTGGATATAGTATATGTTTCTTTTGCAAGTGTAGTATATGTATAATGGATTATTGTGTATCTGTTATTTTCTAATTACCAATTCTCAAGCTTTTTGAAAAGGGTTAGAGTTGTCGATGACTTAAGGGGTGAAAGGGCATCTCGTTAATTGAATATTGATTTTTTATATTTTCAGCTATAAGATAAGTTGATCAATGATTCTTTGCATCATGGCCTATTGCCCCGCACCTCAAACTTATAGGCCACTTTAATGTTTCATATGCTTATCTAATAATTTTCTCTTTGAATATTTTGTATAATGAAATTGAAAGGGACAAATTTCTACAAGTTTCATGTATATAATTGTCTCATGCCATACTTCATAAATCATATATCCCACCGTATCATAACTTCCCAATTACAGGTGCACTAGAAAATGCCTTCAGGATAATTCCAAGTGACTCAATTTAGAAATTCACATTGCCGATCAAGAAATCACCAAAGCAAGATACTTCCAACCAAAAATTTTATAGATTATGGACCGCTAATGATAAGAACTAATTAATGATCTTGGAATTTAAGTAGGAGAGCAACAACTAAGCATAAAGTAAAGTCCCCAACCATTTTTTTTAAAAGCTTCAACATCAAATTAGTTCAGCAATGAAACCGCAGCCCATAGGGCTAAACAACTAAAAAAAATCCCTCATATAAAGCCCATGCAATAAAGAAAAACCACCAACCAACACCTAACATAAAAGAAACCACAAGGGAAGGCTCATGGCTAGGGACAGTAAAGCAAGAAAATCACCAACAAATGAATTTAGAAAATGACCAAAGATCAAGCCACTATCAAATCAAAACCAAGCCTAGCATAAGGCTAAATTTAACCTAGCAAATGGCCAAAAGAACAAGCCACCTCTAAGCTAAAACCAAGCCACCAAACAGCTACCCAAATCACCAAACATTTCTTATATTTAAGTTCGAATAAAAGGAACAACAAGAAGCACAAAACCAAGCTCAGCATAAGGGCTAAGTTGAACCACCAAGAAGAAGCAAAATTGAGCCATTAAAAGAGCTATTCAAAGCAAGAAACAATTCCAACATGTATTTGAATAAGGGCAACGGTAGGAGAAATAAAGCCAAGCCACTAACAATAGCAAGAATCAAAATCTAGCCACCAAAATCAAATTTTTAAGAGCCTGAAAATCAAATAAAAGCCACTTGAATATGTCTCGAGTAGGAGAACAGAGAAGCATAAAGTAAAGCCCCCAGCCATTTTTTAAAGCTTCAACATCAAATCAATTCAGCAAAGAAACCACAGCCCGTAAGGCTAAACAGCTTAAAAAAAATCCTTCATAGAAAGCCTATGCAGTAAGGAAAACCACCAGCCAACGAATCTGAAAAACAAACAAAGATCAAGCCACCACCAAAGTAGAAATGAGCCCAAGAAGGGACAAGAGCATAATATAATTTCCACAAAACTGAACCTAGTTTTAAGCCAAACCGAACCCATCATAAGGCTAAACCGAGCCCAGCAAATGGCCAAAAGAACAAGCCACCACCAAACCAAAACCAAGCCACCAAACATATGAATAACCTTTTGCCAAAAGATTTTTCTATAAGTTTCCAAAAAAAACTCAGGTAGCAAGGAGAGCTGCAAGCTAATAAAAAAAATATGAATAGATGTTCTCAAATAAGGCAACAGGAAGCAAAACCAAGCCACCAAAACCCACTCCTGAAAGCATTAGAACAAACTCCAAGCATGCATTCAAATAGGTGCAGCAAGATGAGAAAAAGAACTGAGCTATCAAAACAAATCCCAAATGCAGTGATAATCTCAATATGAGGCAAACTTATTGAATTACCATTCAACATGAATAAGCAAAGACAACCATAAAAGACATATTTGCAAGAGAGCCTTATTTCTTCGTCAAAGTAATAATCAAACTAACATATTAATTCCAATTGAAATATCAATCCTATAATCCAAAAGAGGATATTACATGGGCAGCTAATCCAAAAACCAACTCAAAATTCCAAGCTAATTTGAAATAAACTCCAAGGTATTAAAGAGGGTAACTACTCCAAAACATTAAGTATAATTGATAGAAGAAAATGTTGAAATCTCTATCTATTTTATTAATTCCCATAATCGTATTTTAGGAGTAAATATAATCTAACCTTAGCTTCTTGCAATCTCAAGAACAAGAAGAGTAAGGAAGACCACAAGATAAAAACAGAGAATGAGCTCTCACACTTTGTCTCCCCAAAATCTCCAGAAAAAAAACCAGCCTTCAATGCTTCCCCCAAAAGGGTATTTATAGCCATCAAGAGGGCAAGGGCTCACGGCAAGAAAAACACCCCAATCTCAAGAATGAGAGGGCTACCAAAATCATTGCACGGGAAAAGTCGTTACCAAAAAGTGACCGGCAGAGCGACTGGCGGCGAAAGTCGGTTAAGGCCAGCGAAGAAAGACATAACCAAGGAACCGGAAGGAGACTTCGAGATTCGGTCAAGAGAAGAGAGGGGAGAAAGGGTTCGGCTACGGCAAGAACGGCTTCGAGAAGAGGAGGGAAGGAACGTGTGTGAGGGAGTTTAGATTTAGGATTTTTAAAACCCTTTTATTTAAAAAATGAATTTATTATTTTTTTATTAAAAGAAAATATCAAATTTTTGTGCAAGTGTGGCGCCCGAACAAAATGGGTGTCCTTCTTAGCTAAAATCGACGTTCCGGACGCGACGACTGTGTCTGTTTCCTCATTCAGAGTCATCCGAACAAATTCATCAAATATCGTACTAATTTAACTTTAATTTCTGCATGTTGTGGCAAAAGAAGTTTTTTTGGTCCAATCAAAGTCGTTTAACGTGCGAATCATTGACCGGTCCTCACATAAGCGACAACCAAAGTCAAGTAAACTGCTCGCGGTAGAAAGTCAAATGTCACACGCGGTGTGGGGTCCTCTTATGGTTTTCAAATCCCTATGAGAACTCAACAAGAGCTTCAATATGTCGGCTTTTAATTGATTCAACTGGACATCAAGGATTAGAAACCGTCCATATGAAACTTCAAGGAGCGAAGAAATGGATTGAATTTCTAAATATTGTATATTCCGGTCTAAACCTCTAGGAGAGTCAAAATAGAAAAATCCTAAGGCTAGATCATAGGGTATCTAAAGAAAGAGAAAGGAAGACCTCAAAATGAGGTCACATGGGCTTGCTAGATCGCTTCTGATGATGCAACACGTGGATTGTTGATAAAGTTATCCTCAGCTAGGTTGGGTTGACTATCTTCATGAATTAGTATATTTAGAGTTCCAATAGTCTAGAAGGATAATTCTATGGAGCCTCGATCAAGATATCTCTATCTATCAAGATTTTTTCCCAACCTACGTGTTGATATAACCCCCTTGAGCATAGTCGTTTCTTTTGCAAGTCCATGTAAGAAATTACCTTTGGCTCTCTCAGTTCATTGATGGCTATCCGTAGGGTTATGATGATTCATTTTTATTAGTATCCTATTTCTAACCTGATAATTAGAGGATTTTCCTCTACTAGGTCTGCAAAAAATCTTCTTGGTTACCTATGTTTCGAGACAATTAAACAAATACATTATCATTTATCACAAATTTTCTTGTGTATCCCCATGATGTAATTAACTACAAGGATACATCATTATGGGAGGTCTCTTTGAACTTGGAATAAAATAATTTTTAGTATGTATTATGATATGTTTACAAAGGTCTTTTATCGATTTACTTTGGACCACTCTTCCTGGTTTATATTATGAGAATTTCTCTATACAAATATCTTCATATCTACTCTTTTTATTTTTCCCTATTTTTTATCCATTTTTAGTCTTTCCTTTCTTCCTTTACTTTTCTAAGTGAGGATGACCTAGAAAGGGGATCTAAAAATAAAGGACGGATATTAAAAAGGTAATTTTTTATTAGAACAAAATGGGTACGACTATAGAGGTTATGTTGATTGAACTCATCAAAAACCATTGATTAAACCCAACCAAAATAGCAGTTTAAATTGAACCAAATAAACCTAATTAAACTCCTCAGGACTAATTGACAATTTAACTTTGACCAAGCTTCTCATTTGATTTCAACATAAACTCTCACATTTCCTCTTTAAAGTGATGATTTGAATAATTATTACTTGTAAGGATTATATTATTATAAATTGTATAGAATAAACATGTATTGGAGAAATAGAAATTAAATAAAAAAAAGTTCTTAGAAAAATTATATAGCTAATCATTTATCCATATGTGACCTAAAACTACTCTTTAGTTAGAAAATTTACTATTTTATTTTTATTTTGTGTGATTTTTAGATTTTATTCTTTTCTCTAATTTTCTTATATTTGTGTTTCACACTAAATTCTTATACTCTTGTCTATAATTCTACCCTATCTAAACACACTACTCAAATTTTATATTATCTAACCATTGTCTAGATCACTTAAATCTCCCATAAACCCAATCCTTGCTTTAGACCCTTCACTCTTCACTCCAACATCATAAGATTTCCATCAACGCTTTTTCTCAATCTATACACACAAATACTCTTAGTCACTTTTAAAATTCATCCTTTTCAAAGCCTTCCCACTCCAAATCACTTCCAATAAATCACTATGCATTCCCCTACAATAAATACAAATCTCTAATTCTTTGTCCATCAAGAGTCTACCATATCCACTTTATGATTTTTAGAGTCATTTTTTGAGCTTTACATATCTAATGTTTTTGTGTTTTTAGATAATATAAGTGTCAAAAAGATTGTACACATCTATACATGCACTTAAACTAGAAATATATTTTTACAAAATAGTTATGTACTTTTGTGTACAACAACAAATACATTATATAGAATTATTTTAATAATTAAATATGATTAAGTCCATTTATATAAATATTAAAAACTTAAGTTATATAATAAATAATATAATAATACAATTTTATAATCTAACTGCTTTATGCATATATATCTTAATGAGAAATGATCGATGTCCGTATGTCCATAAGTCCTAGAAGAGTTTGGTAAGATTTCACTACATAATGGGAGTGAAGTCTATAAGTTACACTTTTTACTCCAAATAAGTTTAGGCTTCCTACTTATATCGGTTGAGCTCGTTTGATTTTAAGTTATGACATGTTCTTATTGGATTTTCTTACAGAATTAAGTCCTCTTTTAAGCATATTTATGACCTCATTTTATCATAATATAACGCTTATATTTATAAAAAAATGAATAATTTAAACTCAAGTACTATCTCAATTTCTAAAACTCAAAGTCTAACTATAGGATAGTTTGGAGCGCCATTGAGACTTATTATCCAGTGCTTTCTACCCTTCTTTTATTGTCCCCAATAAGAATTGTTCAAGTTTGAACCAACCTTAACTTGAATTATCAAATAATAATATTCAATTCAAAATTTGTGGTCTATAGAAAAGAAAATGCCATTATTTTAATTGAGAATGTTCTGGAAAGATAATATTTTATAAGATGTAATTAACTCTTGTGACACACCCTTTCAAAAAAATTGAACCTCTATATAAAATAAGCACTATCCTACCCACATATGACTAGAAAAACTTTTGGCAACGCAGACCCCATGACTTGAAACAATCATTTTGTAATTAAATTTATAATTGGGTTGTATATTTGCCTTTCGAGATGATATACTTTTTTTTATATCTTATCCAATCACAAAGTAAAAAAAATTTAGAACACCTGTGTAATCTACACATTCCATCTCTAATGGAATATATCCCACACCATGTGAGACAACATCTTAGATTATACTACTTGAAAATTAACTTGCTTACAATCAACCAACTATATGATAAAAGTTTTAATGTTGTCTTCTTATCTACTAATTAAAATTAGATGGCAATGTTATTGTAGAAACCAATAGGATAAGTCATGTATATATGCTTGATAATGATTGTATCAATGAATATAGGAAAGTTTATTAACTAAAAGCTACATTAAATAAGTTCTAGCAATGCCCTAAATATGATTGATATGCAAACCCTTAATAAAATTACTTATTAAAATTTACCGAGGTGTACTTAAATTGAAATGCATCAATATTCTCTTGTGTGATGCATGCGAATTAAGAAAAAGAAAAGCTAAAGCATTATTTAACACCCTTACTTATAGAACTGAATAAAATACTATATATAGAATTAATTGAACCAATTGGCACCAAGTTTAAGTGGCATGCCATTTGGTTTCGTGATCATTAAATAAGTTCACATGGGTTAATTTTTTTTCAAATAAGAATGAATCATTTAATTAGTTTAATATTATTGCAAATTGGATTAAAATTCAATGTGTATATTTTCTTTCATTTGTGATGATCTTGAAGTAGAATATGAAAATGAGAATATTTATCATTTTAATAAAGAATTTTGAATTACACATAATTCCTTTGCACCTATAAAGCCTTAATAAAATAATATTATTAAGAGAAACCATGGAAATTGTATGAGACTGCGTGATCTTTATTAAATGAATACAAACTAACAAAGTACTCTTGATTATAAGCTGTAAGCACTTCATGCTACATGTTAAATAGAGTAGAGATTTGCCTTAAACTTGACAAGTCACTATATGCTAGAAAGCCTTTAAAAAATAACATTTTTAAGAGAAACAATGGAAATTGTTTGAGGATGCTTAAGCTATATTAAATGAACACAATCTACAAAATTACTCTTGAGTATAAGTTGCAAGTATTTCATGCTATGTTGAATAGAGTAGAGATTTGCTCTAAGCTTAACAAGTCACTATATGAATTACTCAAGGGTAGGACATCAAATTTGACCCACATATATTTGAGTGTAAGTAGATCATACAAATTCATATTTTGGAAAGTATGAAGTAAAATATAATAAGTCAAAGATTTCGACAAAGTAATTTACTGAAAAATAATTTAGGGTAATCATGCATCTATTATCCAAGATTTAATTTTGTATCTTGCCATGTTGTCTCTCACACCAAATTTGACCCACATATATTTGAGTGTAAGTAGATCATACAAATTCATATTTTGGAAAGTATGAAGTAAAATATAATAAGGCAAAGTTTTCGACAAAGTAATTTACTGAAAAATAATTTAAGGCAATCATATATCTATTATCCAAGATTTAATTTTGTATCTTGCCATGTTGTCACACACACACACACACACACACCACACACACACACACACACACACACACACACTATGGTAGAGAAATAATCGGCATGGCAAGATACAAAATTAAATCTTAGATAATAGATGTATGAAAAGCTAGATTATTAGAAATCCTAGTGATTAAACCCATTTAACCATTTAATACACCCGAATCTTAATATTTGTTTGAACTGAATCAATAAACCTAGTTGAACCCTTTACGATTAACTCACAAAGCCTATCAAATTAACTTTGACCAAGCTTCCCACTTGACTTTCATATAAACTTCCATGTCCAACCATCTTTTTCTCTTTCAGGTGATGCTTTGACTTACTAAGACTTGCAAAGATTCTAATTTGATCCAACCTGTAAGTTAAGCATGTTTTGGAGAAATAGAAATTAGTTCAAAGAAGTTTGTAGAAAAGCAAGATAGCTAACCTTTAATCCTTAGGTGACCTAGAACTCCTCCTTAGTGAGAGACTTCACTATTTTATTTTCTCATGTGATTTCATCATATCATTCTAATATTTAAATTGCTTATATTTGAGCTTCACTCAAATTTTACTCAGTCATCTAAAACTCTACCCAACCTGAACACTCAACTCAAATTTTATATAAAAAAAACGTCCTCTAGATCCCTTAAATCATTCATAAACCCATGAATCCTTTCTTTAGAGGCCCTACAAACCTCACTCCAAAATCCTAAGCTTTCTACCAATCCCTTATCTCCATCCATTCCCTTCCTAACCCACCTTTCCCATCTACTCCAAATCAACCACTTGAACAAACTCAAAATTGTCAAACCCACACAATGGCTCTCACCCACTTTTAAAATTCATCCTTCCCAAAGCCTCCCTGCTCCAAACCACTTCCATTTAGATCACTATAAACATCCTTACAACAAAACACTTCTCAAAGTATCTGTCACCAACAGTCCATATCCAATCAATGAATCTTACATCCAATTTTGTGGCTTTACAAAACCAAATCCTTTGTTTTGCAATAAAATAATTTTGTAAAAGATGATTGTACACACCTACATAACTAATCTGCCAACTCCAATAAAATTTTCAGTGTAGGATTTAATTAGCTCGGAAATTAACTTCCCCCAAAATTTAAGAGGAACACTGTTTCATTGGTTCGGCGGTACGAAACGAAACCAATGCATTGCCGGCTCGTCGTATTAATAGCATTGCAGATCCGCTGCTGCACTTGCGAGTTAAAGAGCGAGAGGCACAGCGGTGGCCTGCAGCGTAGCATTAATCGCGCACATGTATGCTGATGCAGCAGCGCCAGGCCGGAAGTGATGCTCTCTGTTTTCCTGTTTCTGGATTCCAATTTAAATTTTGTTCNCACTATAAACATCCTTACAACAAAACACTTCTCAAAGTATCTGTCACCAACAGTCCATATCCAATCAATGAACCTTACATCCAATGTTGTGGCTTTACAAAACCAAATTCTTTGTTTTGCAATAAAATAATTTTGTAAGAGATGATTGTACACACCTACATAACTAATCTGCCAACTCCATTAAAATTTTCAGTGTAGGATTTAATTAGCTCGGAAATTAACTTCCCCCAAAATTTAAGAGGAGCACTGTTTCATTGGTTCGGCGGTACGAAACGAAACCAATGCATTGCCGGCTCGTCGTATTAATAGCATTGCAGATCCGCTGCTGCACTTGCGAGTTAAAGAGCGAGAGGCACAGCGATGGCCTGCAGCGTAGCATTAATCGCGCACATGTATGCTGATGCAGCAGCGCCAGACCGGAAGTGATGCTCTCTGTTTTCCTGTTTCTGGATTCCAATTTAAATTTTGTNACATGATTTTGTAATATGATTATATATATATATATATATATATATATAAATGAATAGCGGGAGGCTATTATATGAGCTCTGGTTGTACTAAATATTCGAGTACCACACATTACACATGAGGGAATTCAAACTCGTGACCTGAGGGACTTCTGACCTTCAGAGAGCTCACTCTACCAATATGCCACGGAATGCTCACACAAATATATATATTCAAATGTACATGTACATACATCTACATATACATACATGTACATCTATATACATATACATGTTACAATGTGCGAGGAATCAACCTCTTTTTTTTAGGGGGGCAAATTGTCCCCCTAGACCTAATATGAGAGGGGCTATAACAACCAAGGGTAATGTATTATTTCAAGAGAGTAAAATTTAATATTTCAGAAGAAGCAAAAGACCAAATGCCCTTCCATATAATAAAAATCTGAATTTGAGTGGGGGGCAGTTGCCTCTTCTAGAAACTGTTTGAGTTCAATCCTATAAATGTACATTTACATCTAAATCTACATATACATACATGCACATCACTATAGAAGATTTTGCCCTTGATCTGTGACATGGCTAGATATAATAGTGTATGTGGAGTGGATTATATGTTGGTGTAGGTTGTGAAAATGTAATTGATTTTCTGAATTTTATTTCTTTGGTACAAGTTAGCGTAAGTTTTGCATTTGTTTTGCGTCGAAAAATCAAACACTAAAATGACAATAATATTTCGTCACTCATTGAAATTATTGACGTAAAATTCGACAGTACTTCGATGATATTTTTTATAATCCGTTGTTTTCAGGCGCAAAATTCAACACACGTATATTAAACACATCTGACGCTATTTCGACGTAAATTATTAGTGTCGGAATATTTAGACACAAAATTAATGGAATTCACATTACCAACCCCTGATTTACCCACAAAAAAAATAAGATGTAAATCAAATGTAAATCCGAAAAATAAACCTAAATTATCATCTGATTTGTATTTATGTCTAATTTCTCTTATGCAAATTTGTTTAATTCATGTAGTGCATCTGCNTATATATATATATATATATATATATATACATACTGTGTGTGTGTAATTGAAGAGCATCAATCTTACAAATAAAAAGGTTGTAATTTCTAACCTGGCATAATTTGACTTCTTCTCTCAGTCATATCTTTTAACCACGGAATTATTAGTATGGATTAAAGCACAACTGCAAATATGATTATAAAACATAACACAGGTAAAATTTCATTATAAAGCTCTATATTTTTTCTTAGTTAATAGCTATCCAAATATTTTATTAAACCATTTTGATGTTGAGTTCATTTGAAGAAGAGCGTTTATTTGGAAACTCATAGACGAGGTCTGTAGTATGTTCCTTTAACTTTATCAATCATTGGCTCCTTGGTGAGTTCATTTTGAATGGATACTTAGCTTTTAGAGACTTGATAACTTCAATTGTTGTGCTCATTGATGGGTAGGTCATTTACTTATGGTAACTTTAGCTTTGAGATGAGCTTTGAGATGACTTTAGGCAATTTTAATAAAGAAATGACTCATGGCTTTTAGTGACTTGGTTCAAGTGTTAACAAGTTACTGAAACAAATGCATGATGATAATATTGGTCGGGATTTTATTATTGATGTGGTCCATCATAGATATTGAAGGACTTCTATCTAAATGATCAAATACGGCATTCGAAGAATAATATACTATCTTGAATGATAGAAATATTATTTTAGAATGGATCTAATCATTCAGATGAGAAAAATCTTTGGGATTTATGCATCTGCAGAACCAGGTTTAGTTTAATTATGGGGTCCGGTATCCCTGTGAGAGGATTCCCCTATAGTTAATTACATCTAAAGAACTGTTATTAAGAAAACTCTCGATTAAAGATTTGTAATATATATTTTCTATTCATTAATGAAATGCTTAGTCAATGAACAAGATTTGAAGACTTTGTTGAAATAAATAAGATTGGAATGGTTGGCTTCACTTGAGTTTCAAAAAGAAGAAATGAATTAACCCTTAGAGTTCAGCTTATAAATTGATAATCAAAGTGATGATGTAGAAAGCTTGGTTCAATGGAGCAGGTTTGAGAAACATTTAGATTTAATTCGATTGATTTGATCTTGTGTTTGAATAAAATTGAGTTGAATTTGGGTTGATTTAAGATTTGGAACTGAATAAGGATTGAATTAGATATAATTTGGTTTAGATTTGGATTGAGGCTGAATTGATATTGGATTTGGAGTTGGGTTTTGGATTGGAATTAGAATGAGGCTGGTTTGAGATAAGTAAGTTTTGTTTGGATTAAGGTGAGTTGATTTAAAAGGTAACCTAATCTAAAGGTAGGAAAGGGACAAGATTTCTTGATGGAGGTAAAGTTCTAGACTAAATACCTCTAAAAAGGAAATTATATGTGACAAAACCTAAATTTGGGAGTAACGCACCAAGACAAGATGCACATATCTTTCCATCATCTCGGATACATTATTAGCCTCAAAATATTAACCACTAGAACAACAGAAGTTATAACTTATTGCTATAGCAAAAACCTAAAGTAATCATTCCCGCTATAAAGTGGATGTGAGTATCCTCGCCTATAATATGGGCTACTTTATCCTAGGATACTCGTAGTCTTCGAAGGTAGGTTAGTTTATTTTATATGTCCTAATCCTTAGTCCTAATTCTATGGTGGAAGCTAGAACTAACCTTGGGCTTCATGACTAGAATACTCTAGGTATGTATATGGACCTAAGTTTTCTTATGTGTTCGCTACCTTAAGCGCATAGTTTGGAACTAGCTTAAGGTGTGGTTTATAGAGATTAGAGTTGGTCAATTTTAATTATTTTGGGGTTTGATAATTAATAGTGATTTGTATTCACCTAGAAAGCGTCAGCCATGGAGACAAATCAAAGATTTTCTATGGGTTGTTTTATTATTTTTTCATTCTAAGTTAAATTCTGGTCAAATTGTCAATTAGCTACTATTTTTCCATCATATGTTTTAGTTTCCTTCCTAAAGGTTTTTTTCCCTTCCCAAGTTTTAATTGTGCTCAAGAGATAAATATTCTAAGCAAATGAGACTAAGTTTCTTATTTTAAAATTCCCATAATAAGGATTTACATGTATTGCCATTAACATAATAAAGCGATTTATTCGAACAAAAATATTTGAATATTTTTAAAAACAGTTTTGTCATTCAAAAAAAATTTGGGAATATAAGTTTATCTCTATTATGGGTTTAAATTAAGATAACCCAAGAGTTATATACTCAAAAGTTTGAGACTACGAATCATATGTTTCTTGGGAGAAAAATATTTATTCATGTAGTCACTCAACCTAAGTGAATATTTAAGTCTTGCCTAGGCTAAATAAGTGGAAGTAGTCTAAAAAGCTCATATTTTATTTCTTGATTTTTTCTAAGTTTTAAAAGATTATAGATTCAGTTCTAATCTAATTAAAGTATGAAAGTTTTCTTTTTAATAGGTTAATTACAATTATTAAATATATATGTTATTNATATATATAAAGGAATAGCGGGAGGCTATTATATGAGCTCTAGTATTGCTAAATATTTGAGTACCACGCTCTACACATGAGGGAATTCGACTCGTGACCTGAGGGGATTTCTGACCTTCAAAGAGCTTACTCTACCAATAGGCCACGGAATGTGCACACACACACAAATATATATATATATATATATATATATATATACAATATTCAAATGTACATATACATACATGTACATCAATATACATATACATGTTACAATGTGGGAGGAATCAACCTATTTTTTTAGGGGGGCAAATTGGCCCCCTAGACCCAATGTGAGAGGGGCTATGACAACCAAGGGTAATGTAATATTTCAAGAGAGGAAAAATCAATATTTCTGGACAAGCAAAAGGCCAAATTGCCCTTCCATATAAATAAAAATCTGAATTTTAGTTGGGGGATTTATGAGTTCATCCAACTCTTCCTTTCTTCACTATGGATTTCCATTGCTAGTGGTTCCTCGATCGAAGGTCAACTGAGTTTTTTATACTGTCTGAGTTCATTCCTATAAATGTGCATTTACATCTAAATCTACATATACATACATGCACAACACTATAGTAGATTTTGCCCTTGATCTGTGACATGGCTGGATATGATATTGTATGTGGTGTGGATTATATACTGTGTGCAAGTTGTGAAAATGTAATTAATTTTCTGAATTTTATTTCTTTGGTACAAGTTAGAGTCAGTTTTGCATCTGTTTTGCATCGAAAAATCCAACACTAAAATGACAATAATATTCTGTCATTCATTGAAATTATTAACGTATAATTTGACAGTATTTCGATGATATTTTTTATAATATGTTGTTTTCAAGCACAAAATTCAACACACGTATACTAAACGCATCTGACGCTATTTCGACGTAAATTATTAGCGTTGGAATATTTAGACGCATGATTGATGGAATTCACATTAACAACTCACGATTTACCCACATAAAAAATCAGATGTAAATCGGACGCAAATCCAAAAATAAACCTAAATTATCATCTGATTTGTATTTATGTCTAATTTTTCTTATGCAAATTTGCTTAATTCACGTAGTGCATCTGCATCTACATATACATGTATGTACATCTACATCTACATCTACAAATACATCTACATCTACATTTACACATATATATATA